>NDGN011324573.1:0-10517 GCA_002564285.1 Tympanoctomys barrerae
CGCTCCCGAGGGGCCGCGGCGGGTGCGTCGGGTGGTGCAGTACTGCGCACCCCTGGGGAGGCGAGTTGGACGCCCGCGCCCTTGCGCTCGCCAGACACACGCCCCGGCCAGCCGGCCGGGCGGCCCCGCGCAGCGCCCTCACGCCCAGCCGCGCGCTGCGTGGCGGGTGGGCGAGGGCGGCCGGCGCCGGGCCGCTCGCGGCCGTTGGGTCGCGCCTCCCACCCCTGCCGCCCGGTCTCCTCGAGCGCGTCTCCTCGAGCGCGTCTCCTCACAACTTCGCTGCGGGACTCGCCTCCGCTCCCGCCCAGAGCTGGGAGGCGTCGCCGCGGCGGTCGGAGCGTAGCGCCTAGGACCCGTCCATCGGGCCCGCCCTGCCCTACCTCCGGGGCTCCGGGGAGCGACGGCTCCGGGACGGCCGTTATCACCCGCCCGGCCACCGGTAGAAGCAGGAGGAGCAGCCAGAGAGCGACAGGCGCTGGTGCGGGCCTTTCCATCTTGGACGACTCGGGTCAAGCGACGGGGAGTGAGGGCAGAGCCGGCGAGGGCGGGACGGACCTTCGGTGGCTGAGCAGGTGCGAGGTGCGGAGCTTGCAGCTGCTAAATGGGGAGTGGGAAGCCAACGGCGCTAACCGACGAGCAAATTGCGCAGGCGCGCTGCCGCGCTAGGTGGGACGCCAGGTGGGACGCCAGCCGCGAAAAGCATGCCCAGAATGCTACAGCCTGGGTTATTTTAGTTTTCGAGGCGGTATCTCTCCTCGGGCTGTCCAGTGCTGGGATCACAGGAGTGCACCACCACAGCCGGCTGGCCTCAACCTTATTTCCAGAGGGGATTCTTAAACTTGACATCTCTGCCATCAACTTTTTCATTTGTTTTAAAGAAAGAAAGAAAAAATAAATAAATAAAAACAATATAGAATATCCAAACAAGATGTTAGAAAATTAACAATAGTTATTATATTGCATATTGTTATCTTTTTTTTTCAGAACCGGGGCTTGAACTCAGGCCCTTGCCATTGCCAGGGAAGCACGTATTCTACTGCGCCATCTCCCCAGCTGCATATTGTTATCTCCAAAGTAGTTAGATTACCAGATACAGGCATACAAAAAATACAAGCACAGTGTGAACTCAGGACCTTGTGCTTGCCAGGCAAGCACTTTTGCCACTGAGTTATATGCCCAGCCTAAGATTTCTATGCACTTTCTCTTCCATTAGATTTACTGTTTCTGTTTTAATATTTAGATCTTTGATCCATCTTGACTTTAGTGTATGTGATAAACATGGGTCTAGTTTCAGTTTTTGGTACGCTTAAAACTAGTTTTTCCAGCACCATGTATTTAAGAAACTATCTTTTATTCCCAGTGAACATGTTTGGCCCCTTTATCAAAATTAAGGTAGTTGAGTGTGTTTGTAGTTGTATCTGCATCTTCTAATCTGTTCCATTGATCCTCAGGTTTGTATTTTTGCCAGTGCCATGCTGATTTTATCACAGCAGCTTTGCAAATAATGATAATTCAACTTCTTTCTTTCGTATCCTTATACCTTTTATTTCTCTCTCTTGTCTAATAGCTCTGGCTAGTGTTTTTACAAGTATACTGAAAAGGAGCAATAATAGTGGACATCCTTGTCCTGTTCCTGATTTTAGAGTGAAAGAAAGCTTTAAGTTTCTATCCATTTAGTATGATGTTAGCTGTTGGTTGCCATCAAGTTTTCATTTCCTTTGATACTGTAAGGTTCCTTCCTCTGACGGGAAAGAGAAGCCAGAGAAAAGTTAGGAAATCCTTTATTGTTTGGTGCAGGAGGGCTGTGGAAGGTCCCTGGGAAGAAGGCAGGTCAGCAAAGAAATTATTGGGCTGGGTTGGGTTGGACTTGTATGGGCATTGTGGTGTGGCAACAGGAGCTGATTGGGGCAGGCTTGGTACATGCTCAGCATGAAAAACAGAGGAGGAAGTTTACGGTTAATCAGGGGAACAGGACAGAAGTCAGTCTGGGAGCAGCTTGCCCTTGGATTTGGAATCCCCACACTACTCTGATGACTTGCCACCATGATGACCCATCAGACAGCTGTGTGGATGCAAACCCATCAGTTACCTTAAAACTTTATATCAGAGACCTGCTCAGGTTTGTGTGTGGTAAGGAGTGTCTGTATTGTAAGGATAGCTCTAAATTTACCCAGCCTATCTAATCCCCACTTAAGTCTGAGGATACCAAGATAAAGGAGCAACTAAATTTTTAGGATTTGCAAAGACTCCCAGATGCCACCTTTTACAACTGTCCAGTTCTAGATATATCCTCTCTTCCATCACTAAGAATGCCTAGAAGTCTTCAAACCTATAATTACCCCAGACTTTAGAAAAAAAGAGCCTGACACTACCCCTGGGTAACATCACCTCCCCAAGTGATAGTATCACCTCCCCAAGTGATAGTAAATACCTCATGAAAAGGACAGAGAGTCCAAAAATCAGCACCAAAAATCTTTGGAACTGAATGGCCTCTCAAACGGTAAATATTCCTCCAGAACTGAAATAATGATTTAGCAGACCCTGGCTGTTTCATCTAACCCATAAAAGCTGGGCCGGTTCTTTTGTGAGGCCAGTCTAAACTCCTTCATCAGAGTTAACCCTTATAACTGCTAAAGCTGGAGTTCTTTCCCAACTCCCCATTTCTAACTAATATATTTGCCTATAGTAGCCTAATGAATCTGCCTTGTTTTACAAGGACAGGTTTTGAGATGATTTTCAGTGATGAAAATGCACTGACCTGCTTTGTGAAGTATGCTGAAGTCCCAGTCTCTTTTGGGGGATCTTTTTGACCACCATCTGGTGACGTGTCTACTGAAGGAAATAATGGCAATACTTTCTTTTTTTTGTGGCTGTCTTAGCCCATCCTGGGGGTAGGACTGGCACAGCATGTGGTACTAAGGATGGAACTGTGGTCCCTGCACTTGCCTAAGCAGGCACTTTAGACCACTGAGCTATCTCACTGGCACAATAATGGCAATACTCCAGAACTCTATTATACATTAATAGAACATTTCCTATGTAGAGGGAGATTATTTTTATCAATTAAATGCACATGAGGATCACCAAGGTTGCATTAAAAACTACTGAGCTCTACCTGGGCACATGAGTTTCTGATGTAGTCAGGGGTGTGGCTGGGTACCAGAACTTTAAAGTTATCATGTGGGGTGTGTGTGTGCGTGTGTGTGTGTGTGTGTGTGCAGCCAAGATTAAGGACCAACCCTGTCATTAAATATTCAGCATCTAACCCACCACTGTGAACCAAGCACACATTAAATGTTTGACAATCAGCTGACCGTTAGAGGCAGCACAAAGAATGCATAGGATGACATTTTTCCTCTCAGCTTCTTAGGACCTCCTTTGCCCATGTTTACTTGTTTTCCTCAGCGAGGTAGAGTCGCCCAGTGCCCGTCTGGCTTTCACTTGCCCCAGTGCTGTCTCAGTGGAGCTCAATGTACTGCAATGGCTGTTATTTTTAATTTTCTGAACCCCTCTAAATCAGAGCGTATAAAGAAATTCAACTATTTCTTTTATTTTCCCCCCTTCAATACCAGAAATTGAACTCAGGACCTTGTGCTTGCCAGGAAGGTGTTTATGCCACAGAACTATCTCTCAGGCCCTACATATTTCCTATTAACAAGATTGTGTAGTTTGCTAAAAAAATTCTGAAACATGGATGTTAAGCAGATTAAAAAATGTGTTTAATCTTTCTTTGAAATGATACTTTCTTTCAGTGCTAGGGACATAACCTAGAGACTCAATCCTTAGGCTGATGCACAAGGATTGCTATGAGTTTGAAGCCAGGCTGGACTGCATATTGAGACAGGAAAAAAAAAAAAAAAAAAAAAAAAAAAAGGAAAAAAGAAAAAAAAATCCCTCTGTCTTTGAGTTCATTTTTCTTCTTCACTCAGCAACCCCACCAATGCCACATTAGTGGTGCATTTTTTACTAGAGCGAGCTACAAAATGTTTGCCTAAAAGTTCATTCAACTAACAGCTTGCTTACTCTGAGAAACTGCATAGCAATGTTAAATTATAAGTGGTTTCTGCAATGAAGTCCTACCCGTTTGAATTCTACCTGAAAACATTGGCTTTTTCACTGTTTCAGACTTCTGTAATTAAAAATTAATCTGTTGTTTTAGTTACTTTTCTTGTTGCTGAGACAAAATACCTAATACCCAAATTTAAAGGAGGAAAAGTTTATTGTTGCCCACAATTTGTAGAGGCAGGGTGGCATGCCAGAAGGGCACTGTAGAGAAGAAACACACTATGGCAAAGCAGGGCAGGCAGAAAGCAGCAAAGCAGTGGCAGCAGCCCTCTTCCTGTCCTTTGGGTGGGTAGGACTCACACCCAGGTGGGGTACCTTAATCCCAGCATCACACATCCTAGTTCCAACCACCTTCGAAAAGTCCCACCCAATGACCACTTGAGGCTTTGGGAGGACATCTAGATATAAGCTGTAATAGTTGGTTAGCAAACAAGAAATGTAGATATGTGGAATTTAAATTATATATATAATATATATATATATTATATATATATATTAGTAGTGGAAGATGAACCTCTCCAACAGAACTCTTCACATCACATGACAAGTCTTTCTTCTTCAAGTGTCTTCTCAGCTACGTGTGAGCTCCAGGAAGGGAGTAGCTAAGGCTTAATGATAGAGCCAGCTAAGTAAACTTTCAATGGAAATAAGTTGGATAAAAATGACCAAGTAAAGAACAGTTTCCTATACTACACTTCCTTCCAGTTCCTCAGTGTAGTTGGCCCACTTATCTGCCTTATGCTCCCTGGTGATGACCTCAAGGGACAGCTATATATAATAGTTAATATATAATATGTAGTATTATATAATATTATATATATTATAATAATAGTTGCCTGCTATTGGCCTCATGGGCCCTCATACCTGACATTTAGAAATATGCCATGGTGACTACCTTTCAGATTCTACATGACCTCGTAGAACCCATTTCTGCTTGCTTTAAACCCATCAATTAAAATTTTCCATGGGAAACATGTTTGTACATTGTCCTGGGCCCCTTTGTTTCTCTCTTTTCACATGATTGCTTGCCCCCTTCTTTCTCCCCTAAGTATGCTGCATAACCCCCAAGACTTGTAAGTAATAAAAGCTTCGATTTTTACATTGTGTCTTTCCTAATTGTTGGAGTAGTACTTTCCATCTTAAAGATTTTAAATTAAAATACAGCTTTTAAGACTTGTTTTTAGGAAAGTACCTATATTACATAGTAGGAGTGAACCACTTTTAAACATAGAAAAGAAACCTATAATTATAGTGTAAATAGTAATGTAAGGGATGGCAAATCTCAATGTTTTAAATTTTTAAAAAATTTATGTATTTTAGTACAGGGACTACAGGGCCTCACTACACAGATTGGATTCATGGTAATAGTTTTCAGCTCAAGCACTGGGATTACAGGTGCACACCACCACACTCAGTCTTCAATGGGTTAATTTTATCCTAGTAAAAGAGCTCTGGTTTACCTTTAATCCACCAGTGTTAAGATGTTGTAACTCCTTCACTCCTTTCCCACCCTTGTTAAGATGTTGTAAACATAAAAGAGATAAGAAGAAATTGGAACTAATTACAAAGAAGATCCTGTGACTTCTTGAGTCAACAACTATGGCATTCCATCCTGGTTGCCATGGAAATTAAGAAGGTATTTAAGCAGAGATGAAACAAAAACCGAGACCTGACATGTTTCTGATCTGTAAGGATCGGGGAAGCATGTTTGTCTGCTGGACATTTAAGTTCTGTAACCTGGAAAGGGTCTGTGGTGGCTTTATTAATAAACTCTGTTTTTTCCAATTTTTGGTCTGATGTGGAAATAATCTTTCCATTTCAATAAGGTAAACCAAATATTGACACATAGTCTACTGTGTGTTACACATATTTATATATATATATATTTATATACATAAATACATATATATTTTATTATATATTACTATATTTATATGTAGAAACCATATATACTATATGTAGTAACTGTACTGCTGCTAAAAATGGAAAATTATTAAATAATAATAGCATACAGTTTATTGCTTAAAGATCCAGAAAATTTAATGGTTATGCTAGTAAGGATGAAGGTGGTGGGGAAGCAAAGAATAAAAGTAGAGTTTGGAAAATTAATTAGTAGAAGATGAGAAGGAGGAGAGCTAAATTAGGTAAAGGTTCCTATTGAGGACTAGGAGAAAACTAACAGATAAAAGTAATTAAGACAAATGAATGAGAAAAAGAAGAAAAAAGGATCAGCAGGAAAATAAAGAAAAATGAAAAGGGAATTAAAAGAATAAAATAAAAAGTGAGAAAGAGGAAAAAACTATCAGTGAATGATCACTAGAGAAACATACTAAATACAAGATATACAAATATATAAGGATTTACAGGATAAACACAGTGGCTTCCTGCAGATGTGGAAGACTGCAAAAAGGCTGTCTAAGGTCAAAGGCCTGGTGCTCACTGCAGTGTCCTATGCAAGTCTGTATTAGGAGGCTGAAGGCTGTATGCCGGAAGGCTGAAGAATTTGCACTAGAAGCCAGATGACATCCAAGGTGAAGATGAACATTGGAGTGCCTCCAAAAAAGCCCTAGAAGCAAGCCTTCCTCATCATTTCCCTTCTGTTCCATTCAGGTGACAAGCCTATTGGTTGGTGCCATTCACACCAGAGTGGGTCATCTGTCTTCAGTAAATCTCTTCACCCACACCTAGACTATAATAATCCAATTTGGTTGGGCATTTCTTACTGAAGTTGACAGTTAACTATCACAATTCTAAACTCCTGAGAATCAATGAAGGGATAAGAAAATTGAGTAAAAATAATTCCTCCGTATTTTTGAGTGAGTGTTTTTTTCCCCAGCATATACAGTCTTGAAATCCAGCAAGTCATGATTTATTCTGTGACTTTGTGGCCTGTAGATTTCTGAGGTGCCCTCTGCTCCAGAACCTCTTTTGTCCACACACACTAGACTGTGGCAACTATCCAGGGGCATGTCCTTGCTCACACTGGTAGGTGGGGAAAATAATTAGATCACTGGTCTCTGCTATATGAACAGCAAAGCAGGGTTTCAAACATACTGTTAGACTTATCATCTTTAGTTTTGAATCTAGGTACTACTTAAAACTACACTCAGTGGTTTCTCACTGCAAAGCCTGCGCCTGTGTTCTTTATAGCCTGAGTTTAAACTTCTCAGAGGGTCTATTTTTATCCTACACTCTCCTTGAGAATGCCTCTCATGGTTGTCTCTTACCCCATCTCTGTGGAAGGGTAACCTTGGTAGTTACAAAGAGGAGTTGTAAGGGGCTGGGGAGATAGCTCAGTAGAATAAGCACTTCCCTGGCAAGTGCAAGGGCCTGAGTTCAACCCCCAGTTCTGGGGGAAAAAAAAAAAAGAGTTGTTCTGTGCCTCACTTTTATACTGTTAATCTCTTCTCATTTGATGAAACACTCTCTGGTAATATGGTCAGTGCTGCACTGGGTTTCTTCTCCAACTGTATCCTGCTGTGAAGGAGTCACTTGCAAAATAAAGCTTCACACTATTTTTGTAGTTTACAATAGCTGTGGGCTTTACTCAGGGCTAGTGCTGTACCAGTCTGTTATTTTTCCCTGTAGCTGCCAACTGTACAGGTCTTTCTTTTTATCCCTGAGTACTGGCCTTGTCCAGGATCAGGTCAGTCCATTTGTTGGTGCCTCATCCCTGTGCCAAGAGGAAGCAAAACTCAGAGCTGGCAAGTGGCCATGGAAGAGGTGCAGAATCCAGTCATGTGGAGTTGCTCAGGGAGTGAACGCCAAGGGGGCAGGTTCTGTTTGCTGTCCATGGGGGCAGATTCTTTCCCAAGTATTACTCTTTAATGGTGTCTATAGTGTTGTAGTTTAAGATCCTACTGGGGGAAAAATTTTACTGAATTATATAAACAAATAAGCTATTGAGTTCAAATAATGTTTCAAATTTCAAAGATTTTTAGGAAAAAAAGGTTGCTGAAGATAGTTCTCTGTGGACCTCTAGAGTTTCTGAATATCTTGTGAACAAGGTAATGGCTGCCCTTTGTTTCAGACTATTTTTTCAAAGGACACACACACACACACACACACGAACATACACATACGCTAAACAATGCTGGGAAATAGTGGTCTTCCTTCAAAGGGAAGGACATGTTTATGCCCATCATAAAAGTTTCAGAGCCAGGCATGGTGGCTGAGAAGGTTGGAGTGAGAGGACCACTTAAGCCTAGGAGTTTGAGGCCAAGCTGCATGGCATAAAACCTTAGCTACAAAGAAAGAAAAAGAAGAAAGAAAGAAAGAAAAAAGAAAGAAAGAGAAAGAGAAAGAAAAAAAAGAAAGGAAAGAAAAAGAGAAAGGGAAGGAAAGGGAGGGGAGGGAAGGAAAGGGAGGGAGGGTCTTATTATGTTACCTAGATTAATACTCAACTGGTGGGCTCAAATGATCCTCCAGCCTCAGTCCCCTGAATATAGGTGTGTGCCAACATGTCCAGGGCAACACTGAAGTTTTATCGTTCACTGAATGGAATTCCTGTGTTGCCTTATTTTCTCATCAATAAATATTTCATTCTGTTTTGACATTAAGATTTAAAGCTGGGTGTGGTTGAACATGTCTGTAATTTCAGCCCTTGAGAGGAGTATCTCAAGTCTAGGGCCAGCCTAGGCTCTAGAGTGAGTTCAAGGACAGCCTGGACTTTATACATATCAATCATTGCTTTTTGGAGATGGTTTCACTGTAAAATGTTAGATGTGACTGAAAAATGCCAATAATTTGAAAATCTGGAATATGACTTCTTTGGTAAAATATCACTCACTATTATGTAGCAAAATACTAGTTTTTTTTTGAAAATCAGAAGTCTATAAAAATGTCATTTACAATAGGGTTATTTTACTGACTTTATTCAAACATTTATCTAGAATAAACTTCAGGCTTTATATTAAACTTGCTCATAACCAACTAGCTCATAAAAAGTGTCAGCACCACCCTGCATGGGTGTATCATTGTGAAACAAAACATCTGAGAAACAAAGGGAAAATCCTTAAACAGTTAAAGTGACTTCTGAAAGAGTACTAGGACTGCAAGTTAGCATCTCCCTAGGAAAGTTTCACAACTCCCTCATGTTCCTGAGCCACACAAAAAATAATCTCACAGTTACCACTTTGTTCCAATGACAATTTTCTTAATTAAACAAGTGTCTACAAAATTGGTTCAGTAAAATAAATGTTTCCCTCAACCCAGGTATCCTTACAACTAATTAAAAAAAAAGAGAAAAATGAACAGCAACAAAACAGTGCTAGAAAAACAGGCACAGCCTCAGTCTCTTGCTTCTTTGAGGCCAACCACTGCTTCATGGAAGGGGAAAGGGCAGGTTTATGTAAGAGATATATTCTTTTACCAGGTAAGCAATGTATATTTCCCAAACATTTTCCCAACCAGCTGCCTGCATATTCCATGGTTCAAATCAGGGATAAGATGGAGAAAATATTTTGTGTAATTTAAAAAACATTATCAAACCCCTTCAAAAACTAAAATGCTTTGACACTGGTGAATGACCCAGTGATTTCTTAGGTGAACTAATTAGGATTCAACAAACAAGGGCTTTTCCAAAGAAACAAAGCCTCATAGAAAGGAACCAACCCATGTTTTTCAAGAACACATAGTCTATATCTACTGCAAAGCTTGCCAAAAAACATGAAATTCTTCACTAAGTAGACTAAAGATCTGTTTAAAAACCATTATCATTTGTACTAGAATTAGAATAAAAATATTCATACCTCTTTTACAATAGTTTTTAGATTGTGTCAGGAAAATGTTTTTGGTTATTAAAAAAGAAAATGATTATAAACTTGTTTTTTGTGGTATCTGTTACTCCATAGAACAAAAATAAACAACATACAAATATTCAACAATTTGACGTGTTGTAAAAGGACATAAGTTGAAAAAAATTATGTACATAACCAAAGCAGAGTCAGAGCTCAAGTCTGAATTTAGCTTATAGAGGCAGATGATTTGAAGTGGTTTTGTTTTATTTTTCATTTTAGCAGTTTTTATTTATTTATTTTTTTGGCAGAGCCAGGGGTTGAACTCAGGTCCTTGCGCTTGCCAGGGAAGTGCTTATTCCACTGAGCCATCTCCCCAGCCCCTTTTTTATTTTTTATTTTTAGCAGCTTTTAATTAAAAGTTGCATAGAGATGGGCTTTATTTCTGCATCTTCTCAGTCGTTTCTTCCTTGTGTTTGCCCTTTTCTTTTCCTACTTGGCGAGACTTGGCTTTCCATTCCAGGATCTTTCTGTGGTCTTTGTTTAGGTTTAGCCTGGTGATAACCACCTCACTGGAGTGAATGCCCACGTGCACAGCTGAGCCATTTGCCTTTTCCTGCTGCACCCATTCAATGTAGATGACATACTTCTTCCTGTAAACCTGGACTACTTTGCCGATCTGCTGACCTTTATAGTGTCCTCGCACAACCTGAACTT
>NDGN011324640.1:0-10079 GCA_002564285.1 Tympanoctomys barrerae
ACTCAGGCCCTTGTGCTTGCCAGGGAAGCGCTTATTCCACTGAGCCATCTGCCCAGCCCCTATGCTAAGACAGTGATTGAGCCTGGGTGTAATGGCATGTCTGTAATCCCAGCTCTTGGTAGGCTGAAAACAGGAGGATCATTATGAGTCCAATCTGTTTAGTGAGACCCTGTAGATCCTGTACTAAATAAATTAAAAAAAGAAAAAAGAGCAAAACTAGGGCTGGCAAGATAGCTCAGGGGATGAAGTACCTGCTTAGGCAAGCATGGAGACCTGGGTTCAATCCCCTGCCCCACATGCTGCACCAACCCCACCCTACGGCATGTTGAGCCTGTGACTGAGTCTCAGTGTGGTGGTGCACACCTGTAATCCTAACTCTGGGGAGGCTGAAAATAGGAGGATCTCTATGAGTCCAAGCTGCCTAGTGAGACCTGTTAAAAAAAAAAGTGACTGCTGGGGAAGTCAGCTGTCCATGAGAGTAGGTCTTAATGACAGGGAACACAAGTGATATGATCATTCCTACCAGTGCTCAATGGAAATAAATTGAGAAATGATACAGGCGTTTGGTCAGTTTCTGACAACTTTAAAGGTAGCCCTTGAAGTGGGCATGGTGATGCATGCCTGTAATCCCAGCACTCAGGAGGTTGAGATAGGAAGATTGCTTTGAATTTGAGGCCAGCCACAAGTGTGAGCACAAGGCCAAACTGAACTGCATAATGACACCCTGTCTCAAAAATAAAATATAATATAATATAATATAATATATTAAATATATAATATAATATAATAAATATAATATAATAAATATAATATAATAAATATAATTAAATAAATATAATATAATTATATAAATATAATTGTAATAATACAATATAATAAAGGCAGACCTTTAATTGTATGTTCAAGGGATAATTAGAGAATAAAATTTGGCTAAATTTTTAGGCATATTTTCTTGGAGTTGTCAATATGTCTAAAATTGGAAGGAGATTCTAAGGAGAGATTGAGAAAGAGTAATGCTTTTCAATCCTAGTTACATTTTAGAAATACCTGGAACTTTATAATACTGGATGTCATTCCTCAAGAAATTTTGACATCTTAGGTTAGGGTGTGTTTTGAAGGTTTTGATTTTGTTTTTGTTTCATTTTTTAAATTGTTTAGATAATCCTAATGTGATGTCAAGAATGAGTTACAGTGGTGAAGAGAATCCTACAGTTTCAGGCTTCAGTATGTTGCAAGACAGTTACAGTGCAAAATGATGGTGCTGAGGATTCTGGGAGCAATGCTGGCAGAGTTGTTGCCCTTAATTAACACAGATCTAATCCACTGAACCTGCTATTATATGGTAATTGTCCCCCAGAGGTCCATGTGTCAAGAGCTTTGTCTCCAGCCCTGGGATGGTACCTGGAGGTACTGGAATCCTTAGGATGTGGTAAACAGGGAGAGGAAGTTGAGAACCAGAGTCATGCGGTTGGAGGGACAAGTATAGCCCAGCTCTTTCTTCTCTCTTTCTATTCCTGGCTGCAGCGAAGCGAGCAGCTTTTTTTTTTTTTTACCAAGTGCACCTCACCATGATGTTCTATCTTGCCCTAGGCCCCAAAACAACAGAATCAGCAGACCTTAAATGCAAAATAAACCTTTCTTCCTTCTAAGTCAAGTAGCTCAGATACTATTTCACAGTTATGGTAAACAGACTAATTTCTAAGGAAGACTGGGGTTCTTAGGTGGGAGAGAACCCCACCCCAAGAGCTGGTGGACTCTGAGAAATCTCAAGATATTATATCTGTGAAGTTTCTTTCTTTCTCTCTTGAGTCCTTAAAGCACAGAATATAATCATTTCTTTGTCTTTCTTTAAAATGTATTTTGTTCTTACAGGGTCTCACTATGCAGCTCAGACTCACAGTAATCCCCTTGTTTCCAGCCTCCCTAGTGCTGGGATTACAGGCACATACCACTGTGTGGCTTGCTCAGCTGCCCTGGGGGCAGGGCTGGCAAAGCAAGCTGGAGATCCAACCAGATCCCTGCTCTTGCCTAAGCAGGCACTTTAGTCTGCTGAGCTATCTCACCTGTCCCTAATCACTTCTTAAACTATTTATGTACACACTAAAGTTAGTAAGTAATTGTGGCTAATGTATAAACTTCTGACTGGATGAAACAGTAATACACCATGTTACTCATTGCAAAGGTCTGGCTAACAATCGTGTGCTGGTATCTATACTCCTTTTTTTTTGGTAGTGGGAACTGAACCTTTGTACTTGCCAAGAAGACGCTTTACTCTGATTTATATCCCTGTTCCTGAACTCTTATCATAAAAAAAAAAAAAAAATTACACTAAGGGCCAGCCAGATAGCTCAGTGCATTAAAGCACCTCCTTAAGCAGATGCAGGGGCCAGGAGTTCAATCCCTGGCCTACTGTGCTGTCCCTGCCCCCAAGGCATGCTGAGATGGTGATTAAGACTGGGTATGGTAGGGCGCACCTATAATCCAATTGTTTGGGAAGCTGAAAACCAGGAAGGATCACATGTCTGATCTGTGTAGTGAGTCTCTGTAGACCCTGTACTAAATACATTAAAAAAAGAAAAAATTACACTGACAGATAAAGGGGACAAAAAAGCTTCTGGAGTGCTTATAATGTTATATTTCTCATTTTGCATGCTGATAACATGACAATATTCAGTTTATAAAATTTAATAAAGCTGTACATTTATTATGTACTTTTCATTGTGTATTTTAAATACAAAGTATTTAAAGAGTTAAAAACTGACCATTGCTTCATTTCAAGATGTGTGTGTGTGTGTGTGTGTGTGTGCGTGTGTGTGTGTGTTGGGGGGGTGTCTGGGTAATTGTTATCAATGGGAAAGTAAAATGTCTACATTGAATTGTTCCACTTCCAGAGCTTGGGAGTAGTTGAATAGTGGATTAATGGCAGCAGAGAGAGGAATTGTAGTCTTTGACAGTTTATTTTCAGAGCTGCATAGGGATGAGAAGGTGGCCTTTGGTTTAGCAAAGTGGTAAATATGCCATCAAAAATGCCACCGTAACATAGATTCCAACATGAAGGAGTGGTGATATAACTGCACTAGTCTACCGATGATGGGAACCTAACTTAGGGAGAGCTAAAGGTGAAGGGGCCACGGCTTCAGGGAAGAAGAGGGGTTGCCTGAGGCAGAGGACCAATTAAGCTGTGTGATGGCAGACTGGAGGCAGGGAATAAAATATCCAGAGAGAGCTGGGGAATGCATTGTGAAGATGTGGTAGCCAAAGGACTTTTAAGAAAATGGTTATCTAATATTTAATTTCAGATTTGCTCCAAATCTTCCATAACAGCAGTTACCCTGTGTATGCTGGTACCTATAACATTCTTCCCTATGATATTTCACAATTCAAAGCAGATAGGTGGAAGGGTACTTAAAATTGTCAGAGAAAGCATGAAATGATTTTCTTACTTTATACTACCTCTCACAGAACATTGAATTAAGTTTTCTTTTACTGGTGATAAGTGACTTTCTAATCTATTTTCCATTACTATAATGAAGTATGTGAGGTTTGATATTTTATAAGAAAAGAGGTTTATTTAGCTCACAGTTGTGTAGGTTCACAGAGCCAACTCTGTCTCAGCTCTGGTAAGGACTTTGTGGTAAATAGTATTTTTTTTCTAAGAGGACAGGCAAGGAGGAAAGATTACATGGAAAGATAGAAAGTCACAGACAGACTAGGGAAGAGCCAGGCTTGCTCTTTCTTCTGCTCAGAAGAGCTCACAAGGACCCCATGAGAACTGCATCAACTTCTTCCTAGGGTAGCACCCTTAAAGACCTAACCACTTCCCACCAAACCCTACCAAATTCCAACACTACCACTCTGAAAGCTAAGTCTCAGTACCTGGATCCCTGAGAGGAGACATTCAAAACATGGTAAATGCTTGGGGTGGTGACTTGGGGATTTTGAGGTAGACTCCTATTAAACTATAAAATGGGCAAATGTATCAGGACCATAAAAATGAGCTGGGCCACTATGACACAGCTAAGTATGACACATGGAGTTTAATTATTACTTTTTCTCTCAAATGTAAAAGTCAGTGTCTCCTGACAGCTGTGTTGTGGGACTAGAAGGCAGTAAAACCAAGTCAAAAGATCAACTGTAGGCCTTGGAAAAGTTGCTTGGCATCTCTAAGCTTATCCTCTTTCCTATAGAATGAGGAAATCTTCTCATGTAGAAATTCTCCTGGATCTAAAGGAAATATATTTGAAGCGAGTTCTTTAACAGAGGACATAATTATTGTATTACAAGTATTTTATGAATTATACAATATCATTAAGATAATTGTTAGGATTGTTGCAAGGTCAAGACCAGGCTGGGCTACAAAGTGAGCTCAAGGCCAGCCTGAACAGCATAGTAATGCTCTTTTTCAAAAAGACAGAAAGAAAGAAAGAGCAAGAAACAAAAAACAAAGAAAAGTTGAGACCTAAAATTTGTTGACTGATCATTTGCAAATTCTTTTTCTTAATGACAAATTTCAGAAGAATTTTTGAATAAGTCATTTCAGAGCAATTTTGCCTTTCATGGATTATTTGGCAAAGCCTACAGTATCTTCGGTTATCACAAGTTGAAGAATCCTGCCGGCATCTGTGAGCAGAGGCCCAGGTGATGCTGCTAAATGTCCTACATTGCAGAGGCCAGCTTCCCATAGCTAAGAATGACTCCAACTTTCCATGTCAAGTGCACTGCTAATGAAGGACCTTGTTCTGGTGGTAAGACGAGTTAGTCCGGTTAGCCTTGGTTTCAGTTTTCTTGAGACTCTATGCACACAGTAACATTCCTTCACACAAAAACTTCCTTCCTCAGCTTGTGAACTCTCAAGAACAAAAATGAGCAGATTCACTTCTAAGGCAAACCTGTGCTTACACAATCAAGCACACAAATGATGTGCCCATTCTATCAGTGCAAACCTTGTGTTCTCTTCCAGGAACATCTAGAGGGCTCTCTTAATGGGCAGTCTTCTCCACCCCTATTATTATTGTTGCTGTTGTTTGTTTGTTTGTTTCTTTTCTTTTCTTTTGTTTCAGACATGGTCTAACTATATAGGCCAGGATGGCCTGGCACTCACTAGTGATCCTTCTGCTTCAGCCTCCCAAATACTGGGATGATAGGCATTTCTTGTTTGTTGTGTGAGACCAAGTCTTTATTATGTAGTACAGATTGGGCTTGTGCTCCCTGTGTATGCTGGCCTGGCTTCAAACTCCTGGCAATATTCCTGGCTAACCGTCCTAAGTGCTGGAACTATAGGTGAGCACCAATATGCCTTGACCTCCTTTTTGTAAGTGTGAAAGGGTGAAGCTGTTCTGTAGGATACAGGATCCACTGAACACTTGAGACCTGTCTAGTGTCTCTCAGTAGGGGAATTTCTGCTTATTTTTTCTATTAACAATATTATTATTATTATTATTAGGTATGGATAAAACCCAAGGGCAAACACATTAGGCAAACCCTGCATCTTTGAGTTACAGTCCCTGCCTCTGCTTTTTAAAGTAGTAAAGTACACAGAAATTCATCACCTTAATAATTGTGAAGTGTACAGTTTCATCATGTAGATGACAATCACTGATTGCATAACCATTCTGCGGAACTCTATTCATCTTGCAAAACTGGAACTTGGCACACATTAAACAACTCTGGCTCCTCAGTTCCTGTCCCAGTTGATTCAACTACTCTGGATACCTCATAGCAGTGGGATTATTCTGTATTTGTCCTTTGGTGATTTGATTCATTTAGCATTCTACATGCATGCTGCCATCTGTGCCTGAATTTCCTTTCCCTTTATTATATATTTTTATTTTTATTTTTATTATTTTTGTGTGTGTGGTACTGGAGATTGAGTTTGTTTGTTTGTTTGTTTTAATTAAAAACCTGAGTTCAATCCCCAGTTCTGGGAAAAAAAAAAAGTGTGTGGCATAAATAGTTCAATTAGGGCCAGGGAGATGGCTCAGTGGAATAAATGCTTCCCTGGCAAGCGCAATGGCCTGAGTTCAATCCCTGGTTCTGCAGTAAAAGCAAATGGCTAAAATAACATGTGAGACACAGGTTTAAATTATTTTTTTGACAACTCATGCAGAATTTTACTTAACAAAGTAATATGAATTTCACAGTATTTGTTGTAATACATGGTATTGTCTTATACACAGATTTAAATTAAAAAAATTTTTTTTATGTATTTGGTTGTTACAGGGTCTCACTATGCAGCTTGGACTCCTGTTGATCCTCCTGTTTTCAGCTTCCCTAACTCTGGGATTGCAGGCATGCACCACTATGCTTAAACTATGGCTGGCTCAGCCCACCCTGAGGACAGGGCTGCTATGGCAGATGGTGCAGGGGATCAAACCGGGGTCCCTGCACTTTCCTAAGCTAGCCTAAACAGGTGTGTTAGTTCGCTGAGCTATCTCCCTGGCCCCTCCTTTCCCTTTAAAGCAGACTAATATTCCCTTGTGTGTATATCCACATCTTGTTTACCCACTCATCTATCTGTGGACATCTGAAGGCACTCATCTTTTGACTTAAGAAAGGTGCTACTGTGAGCATACATACACAAATATTTATTCTGAGTCTGTCCTCTGAATGCATCTGGATATAAATAATACCCCGAAGTGGCATTGCTGCATTACAGGTTGATATTATTTATTTTTGGAAATTTCTTGAGGTGTTTTCCACATTGATGTTGAACTTATGGGCTTAAGGGATCCTCCCACCTCAGCTTCCAGAGTAGTCAGGTTTGATGTCAAGCACTGGTAAAGAAATACAACTCTCTGCACAATTCTCTCTGCACCTGGAAGTAGCCTTATCCATATACCTTTAAGAGATGTGTTGTATTTTGAAAAGTGCTTCCATTTCAAAGACCTGTACAGTCTTGTCTATCTCAAGTAGTACTTAGTAAACCACATTCCACTCTGCCCAATTCCTTCCATGACTCAACATGAGCAGAGCATTTTCTGGTGAAGAAGGTGATCGTTTTGGAGTCAGAGCCCTCTTTCAGATCAGACCTAAATTTTATTTTTAAAAAATCAGAGTGAGGCAATTCAGAGCTACTGAAAAGATGCCTTAGAAACATTTCTGTTACTGCACAGTAATTTTTAGAATTGTTTTTCCCAGCTATGAATCAGAGGGTACAACTAGTGACCTGGAACAAGGGGGCCTTCACCATTTCTTAGAGCTTCTTTCCTACTCCTATTATTCTATCATGGCTCCATGATGGTACTCTGGGTCCAACAAGAAGTTCAGCATTGAATATGCAGCAAATGACACTGGGAAACCAAGGTAATAATCAGGGTTAGATTAAGGGTTGTATTTATTCTCTAATTTACTTGGTGCTTTCAGGTGTTACTTGCTTGATCTTTCCAATGATGTAGACAAGATAAATATTATCACTAGTTTAAAAATGAAAAAACCCAGATCTATCACTTATGAGTGTGCTGGTTTAAATCATTCAACTACAAAGTGTTGAGGATCTAAGTTTCCCAACTCTTCAACTCTTTATAGTATAACACACAGAAATGTAGAGCTATGTTGTATGCCATTTTCCTTCCAGCCCTCTGATTTCACTTGCTTGTCACTAAAATAGTACAAAAAATAGCTGAGATACTATCCTGCTAAAGCCTGGCTTACAGACTGTAAAAAAGGGGCAGAAATTCTCCAGAACAAATGTATCTTATTTTCCAAACCATGTATCTGTCCTGTAAAAAAATGCTTTTGCAAAATTATTTATTTCCTAAAAGTCATTTTACACAACAATTAATCATCCAAAAAGGATGCTTTCAAAGTTAGTTTTACTTATTTTTATTTTTATTTTTTTAGTTTTAGTTTTACTTTTGACTAAATTATACATATCATTCTAATTTAAACCATGTTACTGAGCATTCTTCAGGATGATTATTTTAAACATTTGAAGACAACTTATTCTGAATTAGTAATGTCATGACCCAAATGCATATACGTATTGCTTGTACTAGCTCTTCCTTCCCACAAAGGGCTTTGAATTCCCTTAACTTCCTTTTACTTGAATATTCACTATAGCTGTATTCATACAAAACACAAAGGTCTTTTTTCTCTTTCTGAGAATGTAGAGCCATGCTTATTCCAGTTACAGGAAATAATTCTGAAGATGGCTCTGTGTGGGCATGTGTTCAGAGATAATTTTAATTTCAATTTTGTTTGTGTTTGGAGGACTTAAATGTTTCATAACTCCTGGTACTATATAAAATTAGGAACTTTCAAATATTCAGCTACAAAATGGTAGCTTGTTTTTATAACCATGATGGATAAAACCAAAATGCAATATTCCTATAACAGAGCATATACATTTAATTAAAAATATATACCTTTTAACTTCTATAAAGATAACCAGAGTTGTGCTATTATCTCTTGCTATTATACTATGGAAATTCATAACTTTATATACATAGCAAAGCTCATATAAGTTCATGTGATTCATTCTTCATAATAAAGAAAGGTTCAATTAGAAAAATATTCTTCAATGTCACTTTGTTCTTCTAGGGAAATTAAAAAAGACAATTATTTTAATCTATCTTTGGACAATACATTAAGGATTGCTTGTAACTGAAAGCTCATTTGCTCACCTTTGATCCATTTTTAAAGGCTAGTAAAATATTTTATCATTCCTAGAATGATTCCTGGTTTGGTAGACAGATTGAGATCATATTCATATATTGTGCAAGGATTCTCTCTTTTTTTTTTTTTTTTTTNTGCGGAACTGGGGATGGAACTCAGGCCTTTGTGGTGCTTGCCAGGGAAGCGCTTATTCCACTGAGCCACCTCCTCAGCCCTCAAAGATAGACAAAGAATGAAATATAGAGCAGTGGTATACAAGCAAATCAGTTTTATCCAGTGATATCTTTGCTCTTCTTTATGTGTGCTCAATTTTCACAAATTAATACTAACTCCTAAAATAATTGTCTTTTTGAATTCTCCTAGAAGTACAGATGAAACCAAAACCCAGCCTACCCAATACACACAAGTGTATATTTTTAATGTGAAGCATTTCCCACGTATAAATTGTACATATATATTTAGCAAATTATTTAAAAATAGGGCTTAGCAAAATGGAAATTTTCTAGTACTACTTTAACTCACCTGAGCTGTTCCTCCTCCCAGCCATTAGAGGTCATTACCAGCCCTACTTCTGAGGCTATTATATAATATAGTTTTGTAGTTTTAGGTATACTATTTTCTTAATTTGCTTGTAAAATTGATATAGGGGAAAATGAAACTCCCAATCTGAAAGGTATCTGGGACAAGTTTGTGCTCTCTAAAACGGAAGAATGAATTTTAGGAACAAATGGAGGTTAAGAGTAGAATATATTTATTGGGGAAAGAAAGCTCCTATTCTGCAGAGGGACAGAAGGGGGGCTCAAGGGGGTTGTCCCTAGGAAGCAGTCTCTTCCAGGGACTTTTATAGAGGAAAACCATGCAGTGAGGCAGGTGTAAGCTGGATAACATGGAAACTCGCTTAGGTGGGCCTGAGGTGGGACAAAGCTATGGTCAACTAATGAGATTACAAGCACCATTGCTCAGGTAAAATTGATAATCCAGTACCAAATGAGGAAGCGAGACACATAGCAAGTGGGCATGAATACAGCACAGGGTCTCTTCCTTTTGGGGGTTGGGTTAATGACTTATTTGGGCTCTTTCAAGGTAACTGATACCTATTTAGAATATCAATCCCTGATGTCCATTCTTAGGGAAGTATATGGCTGTATTTGTTTACTCCTTTGTCTTGAGATCTGGCCCATATGGGAGTGTCTGTCTCTTCCAAGTTATAAAGTCACCTTGTCTTCCATACTGTCTTCTTGAGGGCCTGGTTCTGTCTGACTGCCTATAACATTTCTATCTAATTTAGCTGCCTACAACAAAATGAATCTACTATAATGAATGTAGATTTAATTCATTCAAGTTTATTGTTGTGTAAGACTCAAATTTAAGAAAAAACTACTACAATGTGTTTATCCTTTCTGTTGATGACAAATCTCTCCATGTAGGACAATTTTATCAATAAAACTGGTGCAAACATTCCTGAA
>NDGN011324649.1:0-12941 GCA_002564285.1 Tympanoctomys barrerae
GAATTATATACTTCTTATGTTTACACATAAGTCCAAAAATCTCACCATATACAACTTTGAAGCTGGTAGACAGTTTTTGCTTTTATTGCTCAAGAATTCTTTACAAAACCCACTCACACAGCCACACACACACAAGATGACTTGGCATAGGTCCTCCCCGGCATCAACCCTCCCAGGCCTTGTTCAGGAGAAGGCACCCTGAAGGAGCCTGGCATTCCCAAGGGAGCAGGCAGGAGTGATCCAGAGACAGGACTGTCCCCTGCTCTCCCTCGAGCTCCCTGAGTCACCGGGTGGCATTTTGGCTAAGGCCGCAGGTCCATGTTGGTTGCATGTTCCCCACCCTCCAGAAAGATTTCAAGTCACCAGGGGCAGAGGCAGAGCAGGCACGGAACTCCCTGGCTCATGTCAGTCTCTGAGAGACGGGGACACCAGGAAGGTGCCAGCCAGGGCCTGGGGCAGGAGGGGAGCACCTGGAGGGTGTGCCAGGACTACAACACTTTGCTCCGGGTGCCCTCTGTGACCGCCCGAGTGGCCTGCTCGGGCACGAGGCTTGGGTCGGTCAGGATACTGGTGGACGCGCTCAGCTGGCGAAGAGAGTTGAGGACAGCTGGGGAGACAGAGAAAGGCACCCACTGAGATCAGGGCTCAAGTCCAAGGGATGCCCTTCCAGGACCTCTGGCTGTAGCCACTCTGCAGAGGGGTGTGGTAGAGGGTCCAGGGAATCGGGAAGGGCAGAGAGCCTGGCACCCCCCGGGACTGGGCAGGCAGGAGCTCACGTACTGGGCCGGAGAGCAGGAAGGGAACAGTACTGGTCCAGCCAGGCCAGTGAAGTCTGGCGCAGGCTATGCAGGCTCGCCGTGGACACCATCCCATTGAAGGACTCGAACAGAGGCCGGATGAGGATGCTGAACTGGGCCCAGGTCAAGGAGCAGCCTGTGGTCCAGATGGTACCCACCACCTCACGTGGACCCTTGACCCCTGACGCAACCAGGGAGGAAGGGCGGGTCACTGTGTAAGCTTCAACCACGAGGACTCCTGCTGCCTACTTCCCCTGCTTTGGCTCTCAGCCCTGTCCCTGCTTGCTCCCTAGCCTTCTCCACTGGTCCCCACAACTGGGCTCCCTATTCCAGCTCAGTCAAGAACCTGAGCCCTGAGCTAGGTAAGGGAGTGGATTACATGCCTTTATTTTTCCCAGTACTGGAAATTGAACCCAGGACCTTTGCACCAAGCCATATCCCCAACCCTTTTAATTTTTCCTTTTGAGACAGGGTTTGGGTAGTCTCTAAATTTCTCATGCTGGACTCCAACTTATGATTCTTCTGCCTCAACCTCCCAGAGTGTTGGGACTACACCAGCTGGATTCCACATTGTCCTTGGGCCCTCGCTCAGGGGCCCTGCCTGCCACCTCCCCAGTGCAGGCTCCCTCTCAGGCCTCAGCCCATTACCGAGCAATGCTAGTGGCCATAGGCCCAGAAGTGGGGTGGCTTGGGACATGAAATCAGAGCTGCTTCCCAGGCCCATGCAGTGAGCCTGCCGTGCTCAGCCACTGCCCCGTGCTACCTCCAGGCCACTGCCCCAAGCGTGGATACGACCCAGAACTTCCAGTTGTGCAGTGTGCGTGTCCGGACATAGTCATCAAACAGGTCTCGCATCTGGTCAAAGCGCTGGTGTGTGATAGGCACCCCTGTGGCGGGCAGCTGTTGCTGGCACAGGCTGTGGGCATGGGTGGGTCAGAGACCAGGGGCCTGGCAGGCACTTGCTCCCTTGCCCAGCACCTGCCTGGGCCCAGCCTACTTGATGGCGGCATTGAGCTCCTCGATCTCATCCCGCAGCTGCTGGGCCTCCTCCTGCAGGGCGGCACGCTCCTGCTGCAGCATGGCGATATACTCCGCTGTCTTCTGCAGCGTGGTTGCCTTGCTCACCTGTGGGTGCCAGCAGAGCAGGCCTAAGTGCTGGAGGCCATGACATTGCATGGCTGGGGGGCCCTGTGGTCTGCTCTTGGGGGGGCCCAGGAAGGGCCTGGGGTACCAGTCCGGGCAGGGGACTCACCTTGAGGCCTGGCTGGGCACTGAGTGTGCTCACAAGGCCATGAAGGATGTCGAAGCCCAGCTTGATGTTGAAGCGCCGCTTCTGCTCAGCCGAGATGTGTGTGATGCGCCGGTTCTCAGTCTTGGGGAGCACAGTGAAGGGTGAACCCAGGAAAGAGCTCAGGAGAATTGGTGCAAACCCATCTGGGGGCGGGGGACAGTGCTCACCTTGCTGTTATCTGGCCGGACTCGGCATAGGACAGGTGGAGGGGGAGAGACGCCCACACTCGGGGCTCCCGGGGCCGGTATGCAATTGAGCTCCCCAGATAGCCGCCGCTCACTGCCTGTGGCAGGGACAGAAAGACCCCCAGACAGACCCACACACAGGAGAGAGGGTCCTGTTGTCCTGTCCCTCTCACTGTGGCCCCTGACACAGTTCCACCTTCCTTCTTCTCTTTTCTCCCCTAGATCCTCCCAATCCCAGTAACCTGTCCTTACCACTGGGTGCTGGAGGTGACAGCCGCTCTGCTTTGGGGACGATCAGGGGCCTTGGAGGGGCCAGGGTGGCTGGGCCAGGTGGTGGCCGGGGTGGTGTAAGGGCCGAGGGTGAGGGAAAGAAGGCATGGGGGAATTCGGGGACCGTCTCCTGCTGGGGTGCAGAAGGGCTGAAAGTTGGATCTGAGGCCTTGGGCTTCTTCCCACCTTCCCCTGTCCCCCATCTTACCGGAGACCCTGGGGGCCGGAGGAGGGCACCAGGCACAAGTGGTGGCTCCAGGGCTTGCTCAGTCTTGGCTGTGCACAAGGGGACTGTGAGGGGTACTGGAGCTGCCCCAACCCCATTCCTGCTTGGAATTCCCTCCTGCCTCTAAACGTCCCCACTGTCTCCTAGCACCTCCTCCTAGACCTGGTGTCCAAACCCCCCTGTCCCCTCTCACCTGCTCTTAACAGCTGGGTAAGGCAGAGGTTGCTGCCTGGGGAGGTGGCAGGGGCCAAGGTGGGGGGGCTGGCCTTCCGTTCCCTGGGGGATGGGGCAGGGGGCTCGCCCCTGGGCCGCACCCCCTGAGGTGCTGGGAAGGGACTGCAGAAGCTGGGCTCCGGGTACCCTGAGGGTAGAGGGTCTATGGGGAAGGGGGTGGGACCCGGGCCAGGGCCTGGGGTCAGCTGCACTGCCCAGCTGGCTGGGAAGGCCGTGGGCGCAGGCAGTGGGGATGCTCCCAGGGCCTGTGGAGCTGTGGGAAAGGGGAACCTGGCTGAGAAGAGGGGTTCTTCCTGCAGCAAATCAGGGGTTGAAGCCACTGGAGGGAAGGGAGATGGGGTACAGGGCTGCAGGCCCGGCAGCTTGTCAGGATCAGGGTATGGGAGGAGGGGTGGAGGTGCAGGAGGTGGTGGAAGCTTGGGCCTGGGCTCTTCCTGAAGGAGGAAATCAGAACTCAGGTAGGCACTGGGGTCCAAGGGCTCAGGGCAGCTGTTCCGAGCCTGGTTTGGGGTAGAGAGACACTTAGTGAGGGAGAAGGCTGCGTCTGCAGCCACTTGGGCAGCCTCCTGCCTTTGTTCAGCTCTGGACTGGGTGCTGGGGAGAGACAGGAGAAAGGATCCTTGCATGCCAGCACAAGTGCACGCGCACACACGTGCACGTGGAAATTATAACTAATGAGCAGAGTGACTGGAATGCCTTTATGTGCAAATAACAAAACCCATTAATCTTCCTGCTCTTCCACTCATCTGCCAAATAATTTCTCTATCTACTCATTTAACCAATACTCCAGCTGCTAAGCAATCCACTCATCCATTCTTTGTCCATCTACCAACTCAACTATCATTTACCCATCCATCCATCCACCCATTTATTCTCCCTCCATTTATCTAGTTATTCTCAGCTGTGAGCTAGTTTCTTTTCTTTTTCTTTTTTTCTTTCTTTCTTTCTTTTTTTTTTTTTTTTGTCTTTTTGAGAGAGGGTCTCACTGGGAATCCAGGCTGGCCTTAAGCTCACTCTGTAGCTCAGGCTGGTCTCAAACTCACAATGATCCACCTGCCTCAGCTTCCCAAGTGCTTCCCAGTGCTGAGATGTACTACCATGCCTGGTTTGAGCTAGTTCTCTTACCTAACCCAACACCAGTTTTCCACATACTAAGCTATATACCAGCTCATTCACTCATCCACCCATCTGAGATATCCCATACTCCATCTACCCATCCACCCACCCACCCATCCATCCATCACCTGTACATTCACCAGTCATTTCCACTGGCCCCTTCACTAATCCATCAAACTACTTACATAGTTATAAATCCATCCATCAGCCTGACCACACAAAAGCCATGATCTACCTATATATTCACCAATCCACACAAGGATGCACCACTGTCTATAACACATGCTTCCACTCGCTTCTCCTCTCATCCATCCACTGGCTCCCTTACTGTAAATCTACTGAAGGCTGTTATGTGCCTGGAGTGTGCTAGGCACTGAGGAGTCAGTGGGGAGCATCACACAGTCCTTCTAGTATGGAGCTCAGTGTGTGGCGGAGGGGAGGGGAGAGGCACCTATCTATCATAGTACCTGAATAATCCATGGTGAAGGGGAGAGGCACCTATGGCAGCAGCAAGGACTCATGGGGATTGGGCCCCAGACTGCTTGATTGCATTTGTCCATTCAGTTTCCTAAACAGGTGCTCAGCTTCCTGCCTCTGAAGCTTTCCTTCCAGATATTCCTTCTGACTAGCTTTCCGTCTACCAAACTCTTCTGCCCAAACCTGACCAGTTCACGAAGGCCCAGAATTCCCCTCCTCCAGGAAGCCTTCCACAGCAGCCCAGTCCCAGAGTTCTGTGTGCCCCACCTTCAACTTGCCCAATTCTGTTTCAGGCACCTCCTGCCCTGCCATGCTGGAGACAGGGCTTTCCGGAAGGGCCCAGCCACCCCTGCACATGGCAGGGCTGGAGGTGACCCTGGCCGGCTGCTGCAGCAGGTGAGCTCACCTGCAGGCGGCTCTGTCCTGGGAGGTGGGGCAATCCTGAGGAAGCTGGAGGAGCCCCTGGGGCCAGGATGCTGCTGAGGCTGGAATCAGCCATGGGGCTGAAGCTGGGGTGCTCCATGAAGTTTGAAGCTGTGGGTGTCTGTGGGGGACGGTAATTGGTGAAGAAACCTGTAATGTGGACACACAGGGCGGTGGTGATTAGGACTCATGCTGGTGTTGGGCCTCTAAACAGGGTGGCATTGAGGGGGAGGGGCGTTTCCATAGGCTCAGGAAGACAGCCAAAGGCTGGGGTGCAGGGGCAGGGGTGAGATGGAGGCCCCATGCTCGACATCCATCCCTTAGCATCTCTGTCTGGAAAGTGGGGGCCTAGAGCAGGCCTCGGAGAGGACTGTGTGGGGTGCAGGGGAGAAGCGTCAGGGTGAGAGTTCAGGGTGAGTTGGGGGTGCCCAAAGTCAGGAGGGCAGACTTCGGGAAAGGACAAGCAGATGGTGGGAAAGGACAAACAGGAGGGCTGTAAGGACACAGCCTGGGATAGGCTGAAGGCCCAAGGCAGCCCGGCTGGGGGCAGGAGTGAAAGGGGGCTGGGAAGCCTGAAGAGCTGGGGGGCAGGCAGATGGAGTGTTTGGGGTGCGGGTTGTGTAAGCCCCAGGCTATTCTGGTTTTGGGAAGCAGCTGCCTGTGGCCTAACCACATCCCGGGGCTGGCCGCCGCCGCCCGCCCGCCTGCCCGCTCCCTTCCGGGCACCTTTCTCTGACCCTGGCCAGCCAGTGCCAGTTCCTGAGGCCACTGAGGCTGGCCAGACCCAAGACCCCTGTGCCAGCTCCCACCTGGCCTGGTGCGGGCCCCCCACTTCCCTCCAGGCCCCCTGACAGGAGAATGTTAAAGCAGGTCACACAGAAACCAGGACTTACAGGATGAGCTGTGTATGTGCATGTGAATGCGTGGGTGTGGGTGTGCCTGTCGTCTTCTGTCTGTCTTAGGTAGTTATGCTTGTCAAAAGACCTGGGCCTAGGTGTCACACACCTGGGTATCTGTCCTCACATCCACACTCGGAGTCTTTGTGTGGCTGTGATACTTTGGTGTGTGTATATCTGCTCTGTGTCCACATGTCTTTCCCACATCTGGTCAGAAGTCTGGTTAGAACTTTTTCTTTTTTTTTCAAAGTCCAGGGCCTTTGCGCTAAGCTATATACCCACCTATTTATTTATTTATTTATTGCGACAGGTTCTCACTAAGTTACTAAGTTACTGAGGCAGGGTTCAGAGTTGAAATCCTCCTGCCACAGGCTCCCAGAGTGCTAGGCTTATAGGTGGCACGTACCACCATGACCGACTAAGAAGGTTGCTTCTTGCTGTGCTGTGCCACTCTCTCCCAGAGGATGGTAGGGACCAAGCAGGGGTCACTGATCCTCTACCCATGTCTCTCTATGGACCAAGGACCGCCTCAATAAGCTGCCTGAGGCCCAGGGCTTCAGAACCAGCCTTACACGGGACTCCCCGCTCAGCATTGCTGTCTGGCCCTGGGCCTCGGGCAAAGGGTGTGGGGCGACAAGTGCATCTCAGCCCTGAGTCCCGGCCACCCTCTTATGACTATCTGCTTGTCTCCACCCTGCCCTGAGAGTAACCCCTTCTGCCCAGGCCCCAATCCCTGCGGCATCCTCTCTGTGCCCAGCCTCTGGCCCACCGCAGTCTGCCCCTCACGGTGTCTCTGGCCAGCCTCTCCAGGGGGGCTGTCTCAGGGTGGCACCAGTGCAGACAGCACTTGCAAGTGACTGCGTGTGCCTCTACCCAGCAGCCCCCTAGGAGGTCAGCAGTAGGCATCCAGCCCCAATCTCTGGAATTTGCCCACAGCCCAGATGGGCACTGTGGGTTCCTACCTGTGCCAAGGGTCTGCGTGCCCAGACAGGGCGGCCGCCCTCCCTGGCTGCTCTGCTCCGAGGGCACCGCCATCTACACTTCTGCCCCTGACAGCCCCCACCCACCCAGGGCTGGGGGAGGTTCCTCATTCCCGAGTCCCCGCCCCATAGGCTGCTACCTCTTTATTGACAGGCCCAAGACCCTATGGGGAAGGAGCTAGAGGGTTGCTGAACTGAGGCTTCAATGCCAAGGACCCTCTTTCTGTCCCCTGGGCCTTGAGTGAGCTGGGCTGAGCTCTGACATCCATTTGTTCCGCAGTGTGGTTCTGGAGGCACTAAATGCTTGTACACAGAGACATTCAGCCAGATCTACGGGACGGCGAGTAAAGTAAGGTAGGAAAGAGTCCATCGTGGTAGGAAAGAGTCCATCGTGAAACAAAGACGTCCTGGTCTGTTTACGCTGGTGTGACTACCTCTCGGAAGACAGCAGAAGCCCAGAAACTTGGTGCCATTGGGGTGGGAGAGAAGGCAGAAGACCCAGTGCTTTACAAAAATGCTTTATGAGCCAGACATGGTGGTGCGCACCTGTAAGCCCAACACTCAAAAGGCTGAGGCAAGAGGATCACCAAGAGTTTGAGGCCAGCCTGGGTTATGTAGTGAGTTCAAGGCCAGCCTGAATTACATAGCAAGACTTTGTCTCAAAAAAAAGAGCAAAGAGGGGTCGGGGAGATAGCTGAGTAGAATAAGCGCGGTGCAAGGCCCTGAGTTCAATCCCTAGTACCGCNAAAAAAAAAAAAAAAAAGGAAAGAAAATCTGGGTGTGGTGGTGCATGCCTGAAATCCCCGGACTCCGGAGGCTGACCCAAGACCAATGCCATGAGTCCCAGGACAGCTTGGGCTGTATAAGCAAGTTCAAGGCCAGTGTGCACTATGTAGGGAGACCCTGTCTCTAAACAAAAACAAGAACAACAACAACAAAAAAGATTAAAAAGCAAGGGAGGGACAGTCCAGATCCAGATGAATCAGGAGTAGGTCTGAGTTGCAAAGGTGGGGACACTGGTGACATGTGATTTGATGACCTATTCTACTTGCATGTATGTTTGAATTGTTCTTTAATAAATATGTTTAGAAATATATGATGTAAATAGTAAATAGAAGCAAACAGATCCAAGTCCTTCTCTTCCCTCTAAGAGTGTACTTTTTTTTTCCTTCAGGGTCTCACTACACAGCCCACATTCATAGTGATCCTCCTGATTTCTGCCTCCCAAGTGCTGGGATTACAGGCGTGCGCCACCACGCCTGGACTCCATCGCTGGTGCAGCGCACCCAGGGGCAGGGTCGGTGCAGTATGTGGGGCCAGGGATCAAACCCTAGCCCCTGCGCTTACCTAAGCAAGCGCTTAGTCATCTGAGCTATACTGTCAACTCTCTAAGAGAGTACTGCATCCACAGCTTTCTGCAGCCTCAAGGTCCAGGTCACCTGGTCCCTGAAGGCCCTACCGTCATCTAAGGGGGCCACAGCACTGTATCTGCGTCCTAGGCTCAGGTCAAGGAGGACCAGAAAGATCACTCAGAAATGCCCCACGTTGCCTTCCCCACTGAAGGTCTGGCTGACCCCGGCTGTCCCTCCTTGCCATACCTGAGATCTCCATGAAGTCATCCAGGCTCGGCTGTAGGGGTGTCAGGTCTGGCTGGATCATGTCAGCATTGCTGATGTAGGCTGGAGGAGCAGTGGCCGTGTCAGGAGCAATAGGCAGGGTAGAGTTGAGAGTGCCTACCTCTGGCCCCATCCCCATCTTAGGTGCTCGAGTCCGACGCCCAGAGTCAGGCCCTCACCATCCTCGGGAGGCAGCTGCAGGGGCGAAGAGTTGGGCTGTGTCATGGTGAAGAGTGTGTCGGAGATGTCGGACAGAAAGCAGTCGAGGTCCAGGAGCTGCCGCCCGCCGGGCTCCATGCTGGAGAAGAGCTGCTGGCACCATCGCTCTGGTGGTGGCCACCCACCTTCCGCCTGGGCAAGACACCAGTTGGTCACTGCCCTGGCCCCTGAGACTCAACACTCCACCTTTCCTGAGTTTGCTACTTGGAAGCCCGAGATCGCCCATGGGCCTTTACCAACTGCCCTGTCTCCTTCCTGCCACTATGCTTTGTTCTGTCAGGAATCGGGTCCATAGGATGTCATGTCCCCCATGCCTCTTGTCACCTGATCAGGTGCTCCCTGGGGGTCTGCCAACTACTTTGCCTCTCAAGGGGAAAGGGCTCAAGGCATCACCCAGAGGCTGGTGGCCACGACCATTCCCCTGCATCCCACTCTCTTGCCCAGACACTGCAGCCACTGAAGAGGAAACTGTCACTGCATGCCACCTACCTAGGGTTTCCAGAGTTCCTGCACTGTGGAACTTACGCAGCACCCACCTGCTTGGGGGCCAAGAGATCCCCTTCCCTGCTGGACTTACGGAGCTGCAGGGACAGAATTGCACATTAAGTCTCCCCCCCCCCAGGGGCTCCTCCCGCCGTCCCATCCCAGGGACCATCCCCTCGCCCCCCCAGCCGCTCCAGTAAGCAGGTTGCAAGGAGAGCCTGTGGCCACACGGTGGCGCTGTCCGGCCAGAACTTCCTGGAGGGTCCGCGCTGGGTTGGGGGGCTGGCAGCGGCCAGGAAGCCCAGGACTCCTCCACGGACCCCCCACTGACCCGCTTCTTGTAGTAGATGCGCCACTTGTGGTACTCGCGCATCACCACCTCGATGCGACGTTTCCAGTAATTCCCTTCCAGGACAACGGCCTGGGGACAATAAGAACAGAGGGGCTCAAGGCAGGGTGACACTGGGCGCTGCCCCTTCGCCCGGTCCCGCCCTTCTCCAGATCGAGGTGGGCGCAGCCCCGGCTACCTCGGGTTTGCGATGCTCGTCAGCCTCAGACCCCTGCAGGGGCGTCACGAACCCGCACACCGGGCTCTTCCGTCGCTGCACATCTGAGAGAAGAGGGCCCGGTCAGAGGCACCCAGCCCTCATTCTGCCCCTCATAGGGATGGAGACTCAAGGGGCATCCTATGCAGTCCTGCCTGCCGTGGGTGCTGGCATTAAGCACTGCCACGGCCTCCAAGAAGACTTCGTCTGCCTGGCCCTCCCCAATCTCCCCTCCACCCCCACTGGAGATTGAACTGAGGGCATTTATGCTGACCTACACCCCCAACACGCTGATTGATTGATTTCAGTTTGAGACAGTTTCTCACTAGGTCCCTGCCAGATCCCTAAGGTGCCCACACTGGCTTTAAACTTGAAATCTTTCTGCTTGAGCTTCCTAGAGTGCTGATATTTACAGGCCTTATATCTGGGGAACTTCCACTTCTATATCTCTGCTTCCTTAGGGAGCATGGTAGAGGTGCAGGCAAAGATTGCTGAATGGATTATGGGGCCATAGGTCCCCGGGTCCTTTGCTTAACCTCTGGACATGACATGGTGATCCCAGAGGACCAGCCCAAATACATGTCCCACCTGCCACCTACCCAAGCCCTGGTCCCAACCCCTCAGCACCTCATTCTTTAGTCCTGCCCTCTCTGTAGACTCCTTTTGGCCCCTTTGCCATTCCAGCCTTTTCTTTAACCCCCAAACTTATCCTCCCCTCCTAAGCCACTGAACATCTTTGCTCTGCCCCAGTTCCAGGGATGTCACTTGCCCCTCACCTGCACAGCCCTGCCTGCTCCTGACCCCTGAAGCCCAGCATGTGTCCCCACCCATCCCCTCCTCCTGCACCTGCACTGCGCACCCTCCTCCTGCTGTCTTTCACTGAACACTGCCTCCTCTGAACACCCATTCTCAATTCTCCCACAATGCCTCTTTCCACCTCCACCCCAAGGTCCAACCTGACCCAAAAGTCATAAGAAGTCCCAATGAACTGGGCACTGCAGTGTACACCTATAATCCCAGCTTGGGAGGCAGGGGCGGGAGGATCATCTCGAGGTTAAGACCAGCCAGGGCTACACAGTGAGTTCAAGGCCAGCCTGAACTGCATAGTGAAACTTCTCAAAAGGACAATAAAAAATAAAGAAATAAACAAACAAGCAAACAAACAAACAAAATAAAGTCCCAATCAGCTACTAGTGTTCCTCATCCAGTCAAAAGACAAACTCAATTCCACAGGGCCTAACTTTGGCCTCACACTCTGTAGTCCTTCTTCTTGCAGCAAGTCTGAAAGCTCTGTGTCCGCTTAGGGTCCCAGAATGAGGACTGTGCCCCTCAGCTTGGTTTCCAAGCTCCTCCTCACTCTACCTGCCACCTGAAGCCACAAGCCCACCTTCTGGCCTTTATGTATGTGTGTGTGTGTGTGTGTGTGTGTGTGTGTGGTCCTCTTTGCCGTCAGCCCAGGCCTCCTCCTGGAAGCCTTCTATCTGCCCAAGGCCCAGGCTCCTGTCCTCATCGGATCCTTCCTGCCTGTCAAGTCTCTGCAAATCCGCATCACTCCACAAACCCCGAGTGGAGGCAGGAGCAGCTGCCAGCACACAGCAGGGCCCAAAGCAGACCTTCATTAAGGGTATGGCCTAGTCCTTAGCGCCTATTGTGTGCAAAGCCCTGTGTTCCATCCCAGAGCTACACACACACACACACACACACACACGCGTGCACACATGAGGCAACCCTGATGAAGAGCACTAATCCTAACCCTTGCTTTTCTAGACCACAAGACTTCATCCAGCCTCAGCCAACTTTCTTTGGGACTGATGACACAGAGGAGGGGACCACAGGAACACAGTATTTATTAGGGCTTCCAGCCACATTTACACAGCTCTGCCCTAAAGGATATTCTTCCCAATGGGCACTCAAGACTGGCGGAGGGGCTTGCACCTGGCTGCTGGAGCCATGGGGGTGTGGATTCCCCAAGGAGGGTGTGACACCAGGGCCCCCAGAGAACCCGTGGTCCAGCCTGGCCCTCCCACCCCCACCCAGGGACTTCATGCTCTGGACAGTGGGGCTGTGCCGAGGTGGCTTCTTGGGCTGGCACAGGCTTGGCTTTGCCCTGATAAGCTCCTCCGTTCTCTAACCCTTCCCTCCTTCACAGGGACAGATGCGGGCACAGGGATCCACATGAATCAGGGCCTGATAGCTCACAGCTCAGCGGGCTGATAAGGAGAACAAATAGACAGCCCACAGATAAAGCAGGTGGAAAGTCCTCCTTCCCCAGAGAAGGAGAGGTGCAAAGTGCCTGGGAGGACTGGGAGCGGAGAGTGATGGTGGGCAGGAAGGAAGGGCGTGGAAGCCCAGGCCTGCACAGAGGCCGAGGGGCCCTTCCTGGTTGAGACTCAGGTCATGAGAATGCAAGGAGGATGAGCCTGGCAGCTCGCCAGCAGTGTCCAGCCCTCCGTGTGGCCCACCTCCAGAATGTGCGGTCTAGAGTGGCAGAGAGTGCTTTGTTCCTTTTTTATATTTGTTTGTTTGTTTGTTTTTGAGACTGAGTCTTGCTACGTAGCCTAGTCTGGCCTTGAACTCATGGAGATCCTCCTGCTTCTGCCTCCCAAGTGCTGGGATTAAAGGCAGCAGACCCAGCTAAAGCACTCTGTAATAAGCCCACGTGTGCTGCCACTGTGACGGCAGCACCGATCCTCAGGGCCCGCTGTCCACAGCCCGAGAGCACTTGGAGTAGCAGGCTCAATGCTGTGAAACAGATGATCTCAGTGAAATTCACAGCGACCTCAGATGCCAGACCTGTTGGGACCCCCATCTCACAGACAAACTAGCTTCAGGTCAGGGAGGCGGCAGCCTTCCCTACGGGCCTGAGAGGACTGGGCTCAAACCCAGCTCTGTCTGGGTAAGGACCCCACAGACCTCTCCTGAGTTGGCATCAAAAACTGCAAGCTGGGCATGGGGACACACACCTGGCATCCCAGCACTCAGGGGGGCTGAGGCAAGAAGATGGAAACTTTGAGCCCAGCCTCAGCAACTTATTAACAAGACCCTGTCTCAAAATTAAAAAATAAAATATAAAAGGGACTGGATATGCTGTTCAGGGCAAAGGCCCTGGCTTCAATCCCTAGTGCCGAAAGAAAGAAAGAAAGAAAGAAAGAAAGAAAGAAAGAAAGAAAGAAAGAAAGAAAG
>NDGN011324681.1:0-11288 GCA_002564285.1 Tympanoctomys barrerae
GCAGAACACAGAACTAGTCATGTTGTTGTTTTTTTTTTTCTTTTAAATAATATATAGGGTTAGAGTTGCAAGTTACTCTTTATTTTTTTTGTTTTGGGAGGGAACCGGGGATTGAACTCAGGCCCTTGCACTTGCCAGGGAAGCTCTTATCCTACTGAGCCATCTCCTGACCCCCCAGTCATGTACTTCTTTTTTTTTTTTTTGGTGGAACCGGGGATTGAACTCAGGCCTTTGCACTTACCGAGAAAGCGCTTATTCTATTGAGCCATCTCCCCGGCCCCCCAGTCATGTACTTCTAAGGACCAATGCTGAGAGCTTTCATCCTCCTTACTCCAGCTTGGGGCAGGGTTCCTTCAGGGGACACATGGGGACCAGATCCAAGGGCGTGCACGTATGAGGGATGCCCTGCTGACACACCTGCAGCCCCTGCCTGAGTCCCCTGGGCTGGCCTAGCAGCTGTGGTATGAGTGCCTTCAAAGCCAGGACCAGAGGACTGCTGGAACCCCAAGCCTCAGCGCCTGAGGCAGAGAGGGGGCATCTGCCCCGGCTCTAACCGGTCACGACGCCAGCAATGGTAGCAGGTACCTGTGGCCCTCGATACACAGCACGAAGCAAGTAACACATAATCAATAGTTCCATCCTTTAGAAAGCCACTTTTTGTTGTTTGCAGCGCGAGGTATCTAATCCAGGGGCTCATGCCCCGGCCTCAACCACTCACGTTTATTTACAGTTGAAGGAGCAGAGGCCCAAGCTGCAGAGCTTGTGCAGGACAGGGCCAGGCTTTGAAGGCAGGCAGCCTGGCTCCAGGCTTGGTTCTCAGTCACTACAACCAGCCCACAGGGATTTGCCAACCCTGGCTGGCAGCGCTGGGCTGAGGGCCTCCAGGCACCCACGTCACCACCGCCTTCTTCCAGCCTTGCCCATGGTGCACTGTGGCTGGACAGCTGTCCCGGGGCTCACCGCATCAGTGGGGACAGGGGCACCCACCTGGTGCACACAGACGTCACACTTGTCACAGAAGACCATCTCGTTGCCGTCCTCACCCTCAGGGGAGCGGCACACGTCACAGACGACGTCCTCGTCATACTCGATGCCGAGTCCCTCCTGCGTCTCAATGGCCCGCGCCATGTTCTGGTGGCAGAGACTCTCCAGCTCCTCCAGCACACGCTCCAGCGTCAGTTCATCCAGCCCGGGCCTCTCTGGGGGGACAGCACGGACAGGTTAGGTTAGGACCGAGCGCCTGGGGCTGCAGGAGCCCAGAGCAGACAGCCGGGCAGAGCCACCCAGTCTCAAGGCCTCTGCGCACTGTGACCGTGCATGCACACATACATGCAGGAAACACATAGTGTCCCCAAGAGGCCAGCTCACTGCACGGGGACCCCCACTCATGCTGTGTGCAGGGCATATTCTGAAGGTGGCTAAACATGGCAGAGCTGGTCCTTCCTAGGATGCGTTAGCCTGGATGTCCTCCCCCAACAACGCCAGTCCCATCTGTGAGCTCACTTACTCTTCCTGCGACACCCCAGGTCCTCTACAATACTCCCAAGAATTCCCAAGGGTATCACGTGCTCTCATTGTCCCCACCTGACAGCTGCAGAGACCAGGATGCAGAGATAGTAACTACACTGGCGTGATGCCAGTGGGACTTTCCACTTGGCCTCGGTGACTGCCTTTCTGGGGCTGAGAAGAAAACCCACCATCCTGGTCTCAGCCACTCCTAGAGCAACAGGGTACCTACCCATCTCCTTGAGCTCAGAGTTGATGAGCTCCAACCAGTAGGCATCAATCTCGTCCAGGTCGTAGCGGCTGCCTCCGGGCCACACAGGCTGGGACCCCTCACCGAGTGCAGGGTGGTTTGGGGACACCTGCGCAGAGGGGCCTTCCAGTGGTGGGAGGATCCTAGGAAATAAAGATCAAGAAGGCGGCCCTCAGCCTGCACCCTGCCGGCCACAGCACACTTCCAACTGTCCCCACCAGGACAGCTGGGCCTCAGCTAAAGCCCCCAACCCACATGGACTGCCCGACCGAGCCCTGAAGGAAAGGCCCCAGTGCTGTCCTGGACAGTGCCCTGGATGGAGCCAGAGGGATCCCAGGGTCTTCGGCACAACCCCAAGCTGGGCAGGGACCAGGATCATCTCCACCCCTCACCCCTGCTCCTCCTTCACCAACAGCCTGAAAATGCTACAATCTTGAGAAGATCCGAGGTCAGCGTCCCGCTGGGGTCAGGAGCCCTCTCAGCCTCTGCTACTGCAGCCAAGGGTAATGCTGTCCAGCCCAGAGGTGTACCGTCACAGGGACACAGTGTCCTTCCCAGGGGCACCCAGGAGCAGCCCATCTCCTTCTCTCTCCTCTCAGAACTCAGGGCCTCACACATCCGAGGCAAGCAAGGGCTCCACTGCTAAGCCACACTCCTAGCCCTTTTTAAAATTTTGAGGCTGAAGAGATCGCTTAGCTGGAAAGATAGCTTGGTGGTCTAAGTTCAATTCCTAGTACCATTTGCCAGGCTACCCTATAACTCTAGCCCTGAAACTGGGTGTGGTGGCGCATGCCTGTAATCCCAGTGCTGGGGAGGCTGAGTCAGGAAGATCATTACAAGTCTGAACTGTGTAGTGAGACCCTATACCAAATACATAAGAGATAAATATTAATAATAAGACACAATTATGAGCCCCACTACATTGTCCAAGCTGCCCTTCAACCTGCGAAGTTCCTGTCTCAGCCTCCCGAGTAGCTATATTGTTGTAGGCAGCTGAGTTAGAAATATTACAGGCAGTCAGACAGGGCAGGAGCTGGAAGGAGCCAGTACACAAGATGGGACACATTGCACCTGTGGGAGAGACGGGCACCTCCGTGTGGGCCAGACCTCCAGACACAAGATTAAACCAGGGCGGGGGAGATGGCTCGGCAGTCTAAGCTCCTGCCTGGCAAGTGCAAGGACCACGGTTCAATCTCTGGTACTGTACACCAAGCTGGCCACCGAATTGGGTGTGATGCCACACATATGTAATCCCAGCACTGGGGAGGCTGAGACAGGAGGATCACTACAAGTTTGAACTGTGCAGCAAAATCCTATACCATTATTTATAAATAAGTATCTTTTTTTAAAAAAAGATTAAACAAACACAGCCACATACCCCGCTAAGGATAGACATCAGGGATTGATATTCTAAATAGATACCAATCACTTTCAAAAAGCCAGGCAGAGTCACTAACCCAACTCCCTGTAGGAACAGCTCCTCCATTCTGCATTCATGTCCTCTTGCTATGCGACTGGCTTCCCCATTTGATCCCAATTCAATCACTTTTACCCGAGCAACTATGCTTGTAACCTCACTGGTTGACCGCATGCCCACCTAGAGAGTTCTCGTGTTTTCCACCTTAGACCCGCCTCACCTCATGGTTTAGCTCTACAACCTGGAAAAGACGGAATCGTTGGCCACCCACTCAGGTCAACCCACCTCTCTTAGACAGAAGATTTCTTTCCCCCAATGAATATTCTCTCTCTCTCTCTCTCTCTCTCTCTTTTTTTTTTTTTTTTTTGGCAGATCCGGGGATTGAATATATTCTGCTCTTAACCTCTGTTGTTCCTAAAATTCATTCTTTTTTTTTAAGTATTTGGTGGAACTGAGGATTGAACTCAGGCCCTTGTGCTTGCCAGGCAAGCGCTTTATTCCAGGTATCTTTCAGGTGGGGAGTTTCTTTCCCCAGTATTAGGATGACAGGTGCTCCCAGCAAGGTACTAGCAACCCGCCTCTGCCCTAACCAAGACAGACACCGCACTCCTGGTGCCCCGAGATGCACCTCCTGGACCAGGGTCACATCCTTCTCTGGCTGCAGGCAGAGACCAGAGTCCAGCTCTGCCACTGAATGTCTCACAGCACCAACCTCACACGGCCGGTGAGAGATTACAAGGATTAATGCAAGCAAAGCCCTGAGTGCCTGGCCCACAGCAAGCACTGCGCATGCGTGTGTTCTGAGACCTCTGGACAGCATCTTGTTAACCCTGAAAGAAGATACAAGGAGGTGCTTTGCTTGGGGAGGGCGGTGTCCCCTTGGCACAGCTGTTTGCTGCCCCTCACATCCTCCAGATCAAATGCCAGCTCTTTCCACCGCCCGCTGGTTGCCATGGTTATCGCCTCGGAGCCTGGCCTCCGTCTGGCCAACCCTGCTGGGCCCTAGAGGCCCCTCACTTGCCTCCTGGGTCGGAGGCAGGGCTACCAGGGGCTGTGACTCTGCAGAGTTGGGAGGGGAGGGTAGGACAGGACCTGAGGTGGCATCAAGATGTGGCCAAGGAGTGGGCAGCACTCCCATACTCAATGCCCCGGGGACTCCCATACTCAGCACAAGAGACAGGAAGGACGCAGGAGACCAGGAGAGAGGCAGAGACCCAAGCGCAGAGAAAAACAGTTCCAGGCCTAAGAGCGGCCGAGAGGACAAGGAGAAGGGGTAGGCACTGCCATGCCAATCAGGTGATTCTAAAAAGAAGCAATGCTAATAAGCGGTCCCGCAAAACGCTGCCTTCCCCTGAGGAACTGTCATTCTAATAAATGTTTTCTCCTCAAAGCACAAGCTGTCATTTTGGCCTCCCGCTCTGCCTACGTCCTGAGCCTCCAGAGGACCGGCTAGTGGTATAACCCTGCTCATAGCTGCTTGCCCTGTCAGCTGCCACCTGGTCAGACCTGTGGATCCATGACCACCACCCCCCGCTGGGGAGCCAGGGCTGAGGGCCTCACACCAGGAATGGCACCGCCCTGGCTTCCCAGGCTCGAGTCCTCCCCTGGCTTGGGGAGCTCGCCTGCTGGGTATGGGCGGCCTGGAGCATAAGGCCAAGACCTCGTCCTCAGCCACCGCCAGCAGCACAGAGCCCAGCAAACAGAAGCGGACAGACCAGAGGGTGACTCTGCCCTGGGTCACGTTTTCTGGACATGAGTTAGGCAGAGCTGCCCATGAGCCAAGGAGGGAAAGATGGGGACAGGGAGCACTGGGTCAGGAGCTGAGAAAGACTGGCACAGCTAGCATGCACCAGGCTCTCTGGGCCTCCCAGGGCTAGCCCGGGGTTTCTTCTGTGGCCTGTGATTTCCTGGGCCAGCCCACAAGACCCCAGCAGCCTGCAGGAAATCCCCCAGAATTCCCCAACTTCCTCCTCTGAAAAATGGGGCCAGTATTATGTACTGGATTAGACAAGCAAGACCACTCAGCGAGGAGATGAGGCCCATCACACAAGGACTCAGCTTGGGGCTCTTGCAGGGATCCTACCCACGCTGGCTGACCCGTGGGCTTCCAGATGCCCCGCCCAGGGAGAAGGAGGAGCTGGTCCTTAGGGAGTGAGGAAAGAAGAGGCATGGAGAGCTCACCACATACCCCTGACCCCCAGGTTTATCCTCTCCATACCATGTGCAGTGCAGTGCAGCCCAGGAGCACCTGGCTCAAGCCAGCCAAGCACGGCCCTGCGTGCGCTGGGAGTGCACCTCGAGAAGCCGGGGTAGCCTAAACACATGCTCTGCGCTGGATGTCAGCAGACAAAGTACCCGCAGGCAGGCGGAAGCCAAGCTCCAGTGTGGGAGCCTGCAGTGATTATCCAGCCAAGGGGACAGCAAGGAACAACGATGGCCAGCAGGGCAAGGCGGGTCAGGCTGGCGCTCTGTCTAGCCAGTGGTCTGTCCTTTCTCCTTCGTGGTCCTGGCCCCTGGCACATGCGCCACCCACTTGCCATGTATATTCTTCCCTCATCTGCACCATGCTGTGCCATCAAATGGTACTCTGCCCACCTGACAGGAGGAGAAGAGCTCAGAGGGTCAGCTCACGGTTTGGGGCACCAGTGCGTGGGTGCGGCTGGCAAGAAGCTGACCCACATCACTGGGTCTGGCAGGGGCAGCGCAATAACAAATCCACTCTCCCATTCCTTCTTCCCCTGCAGGAGGAAGGGCCCTGCCCAACATCCACAGAGCAGCTGGCAGGCTAAGTCAGCGTGGCCGTGACCCAGGCCCAGCACAGGCTGGCACTAAATGTCTACAAACCAGCCACAGGCATAGTTGCCCCGAAGCGACAGGACGGACCAACATCGAGGGAGGCAACAGCTATGATCTGCCCCAAGCCTGGTTTGCCAGGTTTAAGCAAGAGCCGTGGGGACCAGCAAAGGGGCAGTCAGTAACCCCAGGGGCTCAGTTCGGGCAGGCGAGCAGGCAGGGGAGGCCAGTAGGCCAGGTCCCTTCGTGCGGACTGTCAGAGTACACGAGAAGCACATGGCTTCACCCCACCAGAGCATTCAAGTACCCACCAGCACAGGAGCCCTGAAGGCCACGGAGCTGTGGGAGGAACCCTCTGCCCCCACTGGGGACACCAGCACCTGTTTCAGGAGCACCTACCACTTGCTGAGAGCCTGGGAACCGTCCTCACACCCCTAAGAGCTCCTTTGTAAAGCTTAGGGGCTAGGCTGAGGCAGGAGGATCACTGCAAGATCATGGCCAGCTTAGGCTACGTAGTGAATTCAAAGCCAACCTGAACTGCACTGTGAGAACCTGTCCCCCCAAAAAGAAAGGCGGGCCGGGGAGAAATCTCAGTAGAATAAGCACTTCCCTGGCAAGCCCAAGAGCCTAAGTTCAATCCCTGGTTCTGCAAAAAAAAAAAANNNATGAAATAAAAAAAGCCAAGAATGTCATTGCTATTTGTTTTTCAATAAAATTATAGAAAAATAAAATAAAATAAAAATTTTTTAAAAGCTAAGAATGAAAAAAAAAGACTAAGAGTGAAAGAATAAACAAGATCCAGAGTTCTATCCCCAGCATGACCACCATAAAAAAAAAAAAAGGTTAAGAGCATGGTTTACCCTGTCCTGTGGCACATAGAAACCCATTGATCTGGACTAGGGCTGTAGCTCAGGACAGAGCACCTGCCTCACATGTACAAGGCCCTGGGTTCAATTCCCAGCACTGGGGAAAATTAAGTGTGGCAGTGTTTCCCACCCACTCTCTGAGGGATCCAGTCTGCAGTGGTGGCACCCGAATCCACAGCCAGTTTCTACAGATCCCTTGGCACATCCCAGGCCTTATACGAAGACTCTTGCATACATCTTATTTTAATTTTTGGCCTTTTGAAATGAGGTCCCACTCTGCAGTTGAGGCTGGCCTTGAGCTCACTATCTAGCACAGGCTAGCCTCCAGCTCACATCAACCCTCCTGCCTCAGCCTCCTGAATGGTGGGTTACAAGTGAGTGCTTGGATTACAGGTGTGCACCACCATGCCTGGCACATGCACCACTTTACTGCATCATCTTCAGACACAGAGAAAGCTAGTAGTACTATAGTTCCCATTTCATAGCCAAGGAAAGCAAGGTCCAGAGACTACATTTCTGGCCGTGGTCACACTGAATGGGAACAGCAATTTGGACTCGGGCAATCGGGCTCTATAGCTGACCCCAACACCCAAAGCGCAGCCAGTATTTTGGAAACACTCAGTGATCTGTCGGTGAAAAGAAGCAAACACAGACTGGGGCGGGCTAGGGAGGCACCCCAGGACTGGCTGATGCCCCAGCTGGAAGGCAGTGTCCCCGCTCCCCTGCCCTGGCCAGGGGCCCTGCTCACCTCACCACGGGCTCTGGGATGGCCTCCGCGCCAGCGGGCACCTGCACACCTTTCTCCCACTCCTGTCGCCACGGGTCTGCCAGGACGTAGTAGTCATCCGGGCTGAGCTGGTAGGAATCTGGAATCTTCATGGCTGTGATCAAGTCTGTTCGGAAAACCTGCCAGGCAAGGGGGGCGGGGCTTAGACGGCCTCGGGTGGGCTGCTGCTCCGCCAGAGAAGGGGCAAACACCCTCCACTGAAATGGGCTTCCCGCCTGCTCGCTCAGCACACAACGCAACGGGAGCAGGAAGAACAGTAACACAACTCTGACCTGGCAGGTGCCTCGCAGGCAGCAAACCTTCCAGCAGAACACACGGGCTTCTGACCTGTGAGAGCCTCAGGTTTGGGTGATAGATGGGAGCGGGTGTAAAAGAGAAGGGGAAAGGCTCAGAGAGAGGCAACTACAAAACAAGCAAAAATCAAAAGCAGAAATAAAAAAGGAAAGAACAGAGGGCAGAAAGGTATCTGCGCCAACGTTCTCTAACTGCTCCACGAATTCCTACACAGGTTTATATCCCCAGGCACAGGTGGCTGTGAAGAATAGCGGAAGCCACGGGCTCCCCACAGATAGCAAAGGATGGGGCTTCGGGCCGCGAGGAGAGTGGGATCTTCCCTGAGCAGGGCCTTCCAAGCTCCCCCAGGCGGGACTGTGTGAAAGGACGAAGCAGGCTGTCTTCCGGCTTCACCAAACCTGTCTAAACACCCTCAGGCCAGGGGCTACTTCTGCTGAACCTGCGTGCACCTGCCTTCTTCCTGTGGCTTTGCTGTCCCCCACTTTCACCCTGCATAAGCTCCAAATCCACACCCAGCTGGCACTGGGCAAGGCCTGCCACCCCTAGGGTTGAACTGCACTGTGGCGCCCAGCAACATGCTGACATGTAATCCGGTGGCCTCTGCGCACCGCGTGACCCGCTCAGACACCAGCCTTCGGGTGGTCATCACTTGAGAATGACAAGTCAAAGGACTCATGTCAGTAAGACAAGAGACACTGCTTTAAGAAACACACCAGGCCTGCCCTCTGGGAAAGGGGGTGCCTGCTGTGGATTTCAGGTGGGTCAGCTCCTGTCCTTTGCAGGCCTCTTGGGCAAAGTAAGTCAGAGCTAGCCGCTGCCACCGGCCACAGCTATTTCACCGGGTACATGTATCCTACTATAATCTAGAACCAGAACCACTAGGAAAAGGCTGAATGGGCACACAGTAGACCTGGAAAGCAGTCCCGCAGAATCTAATTAACATCTGCACCTAGCTAGAGAAGGCCCCGCCCTGAGAAAGTTCAAAGTTCTTTCTTTCTTCTTTTTTTTTTTTTGCACTGCTGGGGAACTGATCCCAGGACCTTGTGCGTTTCTGCACTCTGCTACAGAGCTACAGCTCCAGCAGGTCAAGTTCTTGAAGCCCCTATTTGCCAATATAATTTAATTGTTAAGATTAACACTCTAACATTTAATTAAGGTGTCAGTGTGAAAAAATTAAAATCAGATTATGATTAAATGCTAATTAAACAGAAGATGGAAAGTGGCTAAGATTTCACAGCCCCGATAATTTGCATATCTTAATAAGCAAGCAGTAAGATAGCTTATACAACAGTGAAAACTGGATAGTTCCGAGGAGCCCTGCAGCAGCCCCCACTTTGCTGGAGGGAGACTTGCACCACTCCTTGAGGCCTCTGGTACTGTCAACTTCAAGAGGCCTACCCTGGGCTACCTCCCTGGGGCCCAACACAGGTCATGCCAAGGGCGAGCAGACCCCAAAGTGACTCGAACACTTCTGCCATGGGGAGGAGCGCAGCCACCACCATGCTCCATAAACCAGCCCTACAAGAACCCCGCTCCTCAGCCCTTCTGTCCCCGGGGCTTTGGCCACTGCCCTTGAGCAAACTTGAAGCCAAATCAGATAAAGAGAACTGCAGGGCACACCTGGCCCTGGGCCCCAAGGATGGCCTCGCGGTCCAGTGGTCCATCTCCCAAGCACTTTTTTACCCTTTTGCAGGAGGGAGGTGCTGTCTGGGACCCTGTTTTTGTTTGCCAAAGGGGTTTTCTGCGCTCCATTTATGGGTGCCTGGCCTCACCCTGAAAAGTGCTGGTCCAGCTCCTCTATACCTGAGAAGCCTCACCCATTACCCGGCTGGGCTCTGCTTTGTCTGAACTCTCTCAGCTCCTCTTTGGAGTCTCTGTTTACTGCCCTGCCTTTCCCACCAGGAGGGGAGTTAGAGAGGTCTGGCAGGGCCACCACATGGAACCTCACAGAGGAGCAGGGGCCTGGAACTCACTGGGGACCGAAGACCCGGGCCACTCATGGGTCAGCCGCCTCCTCCTTGGTTGCCAAGATCACAGCTGGGCAGTCAGTGGCCTCCCCAAGTGGCCTCTGCACACTGGTAGTACCATAAATACAGCAGCCCGTTTCTAAGCTGAACAGTTTTTGTTTTGAATGGCCAGGGATTCACCTGGAAAATAATTCATTATTCTAAAACTCCTCTGAATTAATTTTCAGCAACTAAGTAAGAATCAAATGGGCACTGGTGAGCAGAATTCTTACCACAGCACGAAAGCTGCAAGGTGGACAACAAGCCATTTTTTTTTTAAAGTATGTAAATGTTTACTACTTTCTCCTCTTTTGGCAGAAATGGACAAATTGTCTTGAAAGGTCCGCTGCCTGGCAACCAACTTCTGCTGAGCTGTTAGGGAGACACTCACCAGAGCCTCTTCAAACAGTGCGAAGGAGGCTTAATGACCTCAAACTCCAATTTAATAACCAGTATGAGTGCCAAGGGTGGTACGCAGCCTCAGGGGGTGCTGAAAACCCCCGCTGTAGGGATGTCACCTCAGAACACATCACATGGTGGCCATGGGGTTCCTTTACCTGAAACCTGTGGCCACACCATCCACACAAGTCTCCCCAGAACTGAACACAGGCTCTGCAAGAAAGGAGCACTAGCAGCTGTGAGCTCCAAAAACAACAGGGAACCCCCACAGTGTGCTGGCACCCCGCGGGCAGGCACCCTGCAAGCTTTCATACATGATGGTGGGATTCGTGGCTGCCACTTGAACATTTCATCCCGGAGATGTGGTGCCGCCCTCTCTCCAGGGCTGTTACTACATCAGCGTCCTCTGGACGGAGAGGCACCGAGAGGGAATTTGGTTCTTTTGGGCTCCAGCACTTAGCACAATCACAAAATGACATTATGTGTGTCATTTTTTGTTTAATGTCTGTCTCCTCTAATAATTAACTGCTGACAGACAGAGCCTGCACCCATCCTCCGTGTCCTGTCATAATTGTGCCCGTGTGCAACGCTGCACTTGGTGCGGGTGTGGTGGCACACGCCTGTGACCCCAGCACACAGGAGGCTGGGCAGGAGGATCACCTTGAATTTGAGGCCAGCCTGGGCTGCACAGTGAGTTCAAGACCAGCCTCAATTAAATAGCGAGACTTTCAAACAAACAAACACACCGCACTTGGCATACAGCTGGTGTTCAAGAAATACATGTGGCGAGGGCTGGCCAAATAGGTCAGCGGATTAAAGCGCCTGCAAGCAGGCGCAGGGGGTCTGCCGTGCTGGTCCTTCCCCAAGGGCACACTGAAATGGCAATTGAGACGCATGGTGGCGCATGCCTGTAATCCCAGCTCTTGGGAGGCTGTAAACAGGCAGATCACTGCAAGTCCGATCTAGTAGT
>NDGN011324693.1:0-23492 GCA_002564285.1 Tympanoctomys barrerae
TGCCTAAGGAGAGTCACATGGAGAGAAAACATTCTCTCAGGCTTTTGCAGAGAGCACATTGGCTAAGCAATGGCTATGAGTCATCCACATGGCTGACACTGACAGAAGATCTACAAGGTGCTATACATGGTTCCAGGGTAAATCCTGAGGAGATTTGACTGACCTTATCAGATAGCAAAAGTTACATCTTTAGTTATGTAGGTCTTGCTTTAAGTGGATCTTAACCATCCAGCTGAAAAATGTAGCCATGAGGTATTAAAAGTAAAGCTATATTAACAGGCTGAGGTGTAAAAGCCTCAATTCAACAACTTCAGACAATTGCCAGTTGTGCTGGCACCTCACTACTATTATGGACTATCAGAGTATATTGGGTTATTTTGCTGAATTGAACGTTCTCCAGACCAGAAGAAAGAACGTTGGATGGCCAGAAATCAAACACAAGTTCTTGTGCTTTCCAAGTCAATGTTGCACCCCTGAGCTACATTCCTAGCTCTAGGGTGGTTTTAATTGGCAGGCTGGGCTTGTGGGACTATAGGCTCCCATATATCCCATGATGTTGTGAGGGCAAATAAATTAATTTTTATCTAAAAAAAAGAGATTAAAAAAGAACAGAAGAAAGAAAGAGGAGAGAAGAGAAGGGAAGAGAAGAGAAGAAAAGAGAAGAGAAAAAAAATCAAGATAAGGAGGATAGGGTGAAGCAATAGGAAGAACCAGGGGGACAGATGGATGAATACAGCCCGAAGTATAGAGAGCCTTAGCAGTCCTGGCAGGCAGTTTAAGCTTTAACTCAAGGGCTATAAGAAGAAGTGTTTGGACTAGGGAGATGGCTCAGTGGAATAAACACTTCCCTGGCAAGTGCCAGGGCCTGAGTTCAATCCCTGGTTCNAAAAAAAAAAAAAAAAAAAAAAGAAGTCTTTAGTGGCTTTTAATGCGAGTTCATAGCAGGCATTTTTACTAAGATTATACTCACTGCAGTGCAGAGGCTGTACACAAAGATTTGTAGGGTAGAAAGAATTAGGGTAAACATTTATGTCACCATTTAAAAAAATCATGTATGTATTTGGTACAGGGTCTCACTACGCAGCTCGGATTCATAATGATCCTCCTGTCTCATCTCCCCAGAGCTGGGATTAAAGTTGTGTTCCACTACACCTGGTTTCAGTGGCTGGCTCAGTGCCTGGGGCCTGCAAGACATGCGGTACGGGGATTGAACCTGGGTCCTTGTGCTTGCCAGGCAGGCGCATAGACCACTGAGCTATTACCCCTGCCCAGTTATGCCACCATTTAAAAAAAAATTGCATTTATTTATTTATTTGATACCAGGTCTCGCTACACAGTTCAGACTCAGTGCTCCTTCTATGTCAGCCTCCCCAGCACTGAGATTACAGTGCACTGCCAGGCCTGGCTTTGGAGCTGACAGGGCACACCTGGAGTTCAGAGGCCAGCACAGTATATGGTACTTGGGATCTAACTCGGGTCCTTGTGCTTGCCAAGCAGGCGTTTAGGCTGCCAAGCTATTGCCTCAGCCCAATGTCACCATTTTAATAGTTTATATAATCTATATTTCTATAGGAGTCCTGAAATTATAGAGTAAAAGCAACTGTTAGTTAACAATCAATTACACTGAATTTGAGGTTTTGTATTTTATAACAAAACAAAATAGGAAATAAATGTTTGACAGTGGGTATTGATTATATAAATTTATCATATACATGCAGATCAGAATACCACAGTCATTAAAAATGATGCATCAGAGCCTTCATGATTGGGGAGAACAGCAGATATTAGGGAAAGACTGAATAGCATTAAAGGCATGGTTCACTGCGTTTGCAAGAAATAAACTTCAAACTAAACAAAAATACTGAGCTACAGTATTTTTTGCATCAAAAACGCCAAAACAATTGTCTCTGGGAAGTGGATTTAAAAATAAAGTTCCTTGTTTTATCCTTCGTGCTCCTCCCCACCAATATTAGATAACCGCCATACATTATTTAAATCACAGATATTCTATACTCTAAAATAAATTTTAAATGTTAACTTTTTAAAATACGTTTCAGAAATTTCTAATATTCAAATTATGTAGTCTTAAAGGTAAACCAGATGTAGTTCTTAACTTAGCCAATTGTATTTTTCCCGTTTGTCCTTGTGCTAAGAACCCTGATGGAACCTTCTCATCTCTTAGGGGTCTCCCCCCACCAAAGAGAGAAGTAATGATTACTAAGCCCAACATAGTAATTCCCTTTTCCTTTGCTGGTCCCTGTGCCAGCTCTCAGTTGCAGACAGGAATGGCCATACATCAAAATCATGACCCATGAAATAGAAAAAGCTTTCTCGCATAAATCCTGGAGGAATATTACTTCACTGATTAAAAATCAAATAAGCCTCATAATGAAAAGACATCTCTTCCTTCTTGCTTTGAAAGTGAACGTGATACTGGAAGTATAGCAGCTCTATTGTAAACACTGCTGGCAACATTACGAGAGACAAGAAACACACTAGGGAAAACAAAGCACAGACACAGGAAGATGTTGGATCCCTAAGAAACATCATTGAGCAAGTAAACCAACAGAAGCAACCAAATGATTAGGCTTTTTAACGTGAGGAACAAAATCTAAGCCAAATAAGATCAGTCTTCCATTGGTGGTAGCCATTGTCAATCTCTTTGTATATTTAATTGTAACAAAAGAAAAGAACATGCTCATTATTAAAAAATAAGCTCCACTAGCAAAATCCGCACAAAACAACTGTTTTCCTTTCATGCCATAAGAAGGTCCCTTATAGTCAGGGACATAATATAGCTCAGCAGCATAGCACTTGCCTGGCAAACATGAGGGTGTGAGTTCGATTCCCAGTACTAAAAAGTTCTCTTATACATAATTTGTGAAAATGTATCTGAGAAAAGAGAATATCTTAAGTAATTTACATGCTATAATGCAGTAGGACTAAGTTCTGTTTTCTGATAATGGTTCCTAAAATTCTATCTTCCTTGAGCTTAAACAAACTTGAGGGTTTATTTTTAAGGGGACTCAGGGAAGCCATTGGCAAGCAAGCATTTGCTAAGTGCTTGGCTTCAGCTGTGCCTGTTTTCAGAGGAGACTGGCCTGCCGGCCTGTGGACTGAGTGGGGGTGGATACTCCTTGAGTCAGCGGGGACCTCAAGGGAACCCCAAAAGAGAGGCAGGTGCATTTGTGCCTTATCTTTTTCAAACCTGGCATATACTTCTGTTCTCCTATCCCCAGAAGGAGAACGCTAGATGTTTAAGATTTGAGTCTCTGGAATTTATGCCAGCAGCCTCTGAGAACCGCAGCTTTGTACACCATTGGGCTTCTCAGTCGTGGGGCTTTTGGACTCTGACTTATCAGTGGTAGTGGCTTCCTTCCTGCTCCGGCTTTCAGCCCATTTTTTTTTTTGGTGGAACCGGGGATTGAACTCAGGCCATTGCGCTTGCCAGGGAAGCGCTTATTCCTCTGAGCCATCTCCCCGGCCCCACTGAGCCATCTCCCCGGCCCCATGCTCCGGCTCTCAGATGGCCTACTGTGGGACTTCTCAGTGTGAGCCCGAGGAAGCCAATTCTCTGATTCAGGCTGTCTTTTACCTCTGTGCATGCACACATTTTCTACCATTGCCCTTTCTCTCTGAACACTGCCTGAAACACTGACCGTAACATCCTGAAAACAGGCAGAGTAACTGGACAGTTAGATCAAGGGAGCAGGTTACATCCTGGTACGTAGTATGAACAACTGTAAAATAACCTGGCTGTGCTTTTCAGAGCTACTTTTATAAACTAAAAAAAAAAAAAAATCATGTTTCAGTTGTAGAAACAAAGTAGCAGGCCTGCCAAATAGCTCAGCGGATTCAAGCACCTGCAAGCAGGCGCAGGGGTGGGGAGTTCTAACCCAGGGCCTGCAGTGCTAGCCCCGCCTCCCAGGGCCCACTGAGACAGCAATTGAGACTGGCTGTGGTGGCGCGCACCTGTAATCCTGGCACTTGGGAGGCTATAAACAGGAGGATCACTATGAGTCCCACTACGTAGTGAGATGCTTAGACCCTGTAGACCCTTCCCTAAAATACAGGCAAAAAAAGTAGAAAAAGTTTAGAGCAAATATTAGTGTTAATCTTCTTTTCCAAAATTATCAGTTCTGACAAAATAAGGTAATAAGGCTTTTTGTGGTGAAGCAAGCCTATTAGACATGTATGCAGGTGACATATATCGGATGACTCATGTTTAATAATAGTAGTCAGCAGTTTTCTCAGAAACATAATGGGTAATTTCTGAATCATAAATAATTTCTGTAAAGATAAGCTAAACAGAAGAAAAAATAAATATAGAATGATTCAGTTTCTTTGTCATAAGCACATAATTTGAAAACATAATTAGGAGGAGGAGACTATAATACAGAAAAACTTAAAACCTCATCTTTTGGTAAGTAGTGTCTAAAAGAAAATTCTTTAGAAGTGTTAACATATTTTGAAATTGAGGAAACCCTTATATTTGTGGCTTTGGACTTCCTTTACTGTTTTAGCAATGTAGAAGGAAGCTACATTGAACAGACCCTGTATTTGTGTCTTTACAGAATGTATTAAAATTTAAAAAGTAAAAATAGTGAAAAACAACTTCTTGATAATAAGCTAAGCTTCAAATGCTTCTCTCCTGCTGATTTCAATCTGTTGATTTAAAATTGTATGCACTCAGAGCTGATTTCTACCCCTTGAAATACAGCTGTTATAATTACTTTTATTTGCTTTTATATTAAAGTCAAATGGCTTGAAGAATCAAACTGTGGTTGTTAAATTTAGAGGGTGTCTCAGCTGCTGGCATCTGAGCCTAGACTCACTGAAGCGTGAGACAACACTAATAGAAGATTTCAGGCGCTCAGGGCACTGCAGAAACGACAGAGCTGCACCTCAGGTCATTAGGCCATATCTGCCACAAATGACAGAAGCAGCCTGATTACCGCAGACATGAATTCAGCGTGTTAAAGCCATAGCATTTCTATTCTGTGGCCAAAACTTAAAGTGCTTTCATTTATAGAATTTACTGATTATTAGCATAATCTTATGAGTTTAGGAGGCTATTAGGAAAATATTGGCAATATTCAAGCAGAGTTGAAGAAGAATGTATCTCTCCTTTTATATGAAAGTTACTGAAGAAACATTCTTTTTACCATTGTGTTCTAAGAATGGATCATTTGAGAATGAGAGTTGCTTTTCATGCAACTTCATCTTGTGGATTTTGTGTAGGAAGCAATTCAGACTTAATGGTTTATTTCATTTACATACAGAATAAGATTAGGTGTTTCCAAATTCAAGGTATTTAACCTTTGCTCTCATAGGCTGTTCAGGATATTGCAGCTGAGAGTAAATTTCTTAAAAATAAGAATCTCGAGTCTTGTGAGATTTTAATAAAATGTGGAAAAATAAAAGCATTCAAAATGTCAACTGAGTAAGTCTTTTCTTTTAGGTCACAATTCCAGTTTTTTGTTGTTAGGTCAGTATATTAGTGATAAAAGTAATATTTAGAAAAATAACCAAAAAAATGACAGTTAACAGTGAATGTAATTTTTTTGTGTGTGTGCAGCAGGCCATATCTTCCATTTAGTTCTCTTTTCAATAACTGAATTTTGTTGCTAAGCCAGTGCCTTGTGAAGAACTACTTTAGTTCTACATTGTACTACCGGCCCCAGCAGCTGTATTATTTGGGGCACTAACAGCAATGCCATTGCTAACTTCCTGCCCCAGTGGCACAGCTAGTGGTTGGCAAAGTAGTGCAACAAAGTTGCTGAGGTCTCGTTCCCTCTGCTAGAAGGAGTAGCAGTGTGCTACAAGGCTGTTTGTTAGTCTTAAGCAAATTTTGTATCAGGGTAAAAATGTCTGGCCTAACACTGAAAATCTTATAAGTGGCAGCAAGCCAAATATTATGTCTAAATTTTATAATATATAGCTATCATTTTAATTTGATGTTCCAAATTATAGCAGAAAACAAAAATTTTTCTTTCTACTAAAAGCTGGTAAGATGTGCTTCTGTCATTTTTAAATCATCACCTTAATTTTCACAGACCTGAAAGTGTATTCTAATACACATGTGCTATGTAATGAATATATCTAATTTTAAAATTTAAGGTAAAATTTATTTTTTAAAGAGTTAAACTGTTGTATATGTAATGCCCCATTCTATATAAAATGGTTTAGCCATTTCACTGTAAAATAAAACAACAAAGATGTGCCAATACATAGTTCAGTAAATGATCTGCATGCTGTGTTGCCCCCCAGCAGCCTTCAGACTTCGTAATTACTATCCATGACCAGTCCTGCCAACCAGGAGGTCCTTGGCATGTCATCTTCACCCAGCCCCCTCCTTGTGAAAGAGCTTCTGCCAAAAACTGTACAGCAGCACTTCTTTGCATTTTCCTATTGTGTTACCACTCAAGGGCTCATCCCTGAACCCATTTATGTGTTTCTTCTTCATTTCTTTATGTACCTTCTATCTATCAAAGGTTCTGGGTAGGCAACTTGGAGATTCAAGCGCAGCGTCCCCTTGTGGCTGCTGTACTTACAGGGCTGTTGGAGTGTTCTGCTCCCTTCTCCCTCCCTGATGTGACCTCTCCACTGGATTTGGCTTTGTCAGTCAGATAGGCATTACCAGGTGCTTCCACTTGGGGTAGCTGATGTCTGGCTTTAACTCTATCCCTTTAATTTTCACATCTACTGATGCCTAAATCCATGCCTAAATTTATGGCATTAAACAGTAATATTCTATCCCTTCCCTTATTACCTCAGATATATGTACAGCAGATGGTATAGCACAAGTGATACCATAGTTCATAAACATGAACTAAAAATAATTGCAGTCACAATAAAAGAGGGTCTGGAGACCGAGGGAGGGAAGTGAGTGGGGAGAGAAAGGGGAATAAAAAAGAATCAAGATATAAAAAATTACATATAGGATAAATGATGGATCTGGATTTCAAGATAATGAATTATTTCACTTTCTTTTGAGAGTGATCAACTCATTTTTAAAAATATATCTACGAACTCCTTAATTTGTAATGTACCTGTTTTATGGGTTTCAAACCACTATGGTTTTATTTTTATAGTATCTCAAACTAGGCAGCAATCAACCGCAGGGGAACTCTTCAATTTGTCCCTTGACATGACTTGTGATTTTCTATAGTTTCATCACTCTTTTGTAGCTAGCATTTCCCAGGCTAATAGTGAACGATGTGGAAGCAGCTTTATTAGAAGCCTCCGATTTCTTTCAACAGAAAGGGAAATGAAATATCAATGCAAATAGTATGTAAAAACAATCTCTGTATCTACTTTGTTTTTGTTTTCTTGTGGTGTTGGAAATCCATCCCAGAGCCTTGTGTATGCTAGGCAAGCATTGTACTACAGAAATACACTTCACATAATGCATAATTTATATCTATATGAATTCTTTATAACTCCATATAGATATTTCCATTTAGATTTGGAACTATAAACTTATTGGTGTTAGCAGAAGTCTCTAAATATTGAGCCACAGAAATCCTTTCATTATTGTGATTAGTGGTTTTCAAGGACACAGGCAATGGCAGAATTAGAGTGTCAAACAATTATTCACTATTCTGCATTATACTTATAACAGTCTAAGAATAGCAATGCTAGTACTACCAACACTAATTCTGGTTAATGAAAACATACAAAGCGTGCATGCATGTGTTGCCTTTGCTTCATCCATTTAAAAAAATTTTTATTGTATCTACAATGTAAGCCAAGCTTCCTTTATATATTCTTTCATTTTTGAAATACTTATTTTCTGCAAATTATTATAACTTTGGCTCATAGTTTAGAGATCACCTAAATTGACTGTATGTTGGGTTCAACTGTTTAGTGGCTTGATTTCTAGAGTTTTCCGGTTCTAACATTGTTATTCCCTTGATTCCTTTATTACTCCCATTCTTTCTGGTCATTTCCAGTGAGGGATCCTATAGAAATGCAATGTCCTTCCAACCTCCATCAGTATACGGTTGCAAGACACAAATGAATATTTACTAGAATTACTAATGTCTCAAAGGAAACTAGTGCACACTGAACAGTCCTGAAGGTCTGCTTTGTGTCTGTGTAGCTCGTTGGGCAGCAACGACTGGGCAGCGGCTGTGTTCAGTGACCTCTGGCCAACGGGGCTTCTGCTGATGAATGGATGTGTGGCCAGGAGGGCTTGCTTATAGTTGAATGAGGCAAGAGCTACATTATTTTAGTGGACTACTACCTGTCTAAATAACTATTTGATGAAAAGATGAGCAAAAGGAATGAGAATAGGGCTTAGTGATAGTCTCTATGAGGACACAGTAGGGGTACTCCAATGTAACTAGTAAGGGGAATGCCCTATATGTAACAGTATTTTAATTAATTAATTAATTTATTTATTTATTGCGGTACTGGGGATTGAACTCAGGCCTTTGCATTTGCCAGGCAAGCACTTATTCTACTGAATTATCTCCCTGACCCCTGTAATAGTATTTTAAATACCAACCAGAAAACAGTGTCTGATAACAAAGGAAGACATATATGTAGAAATTTATAAAAGACAAAATTATATCCCTCTAAGTGGACCAGTGACAGAGAAAGACTTGACAGAAAACCTATTTGCAGATATTTGCAAAAATAGTTTCTTATGCCAAGTTTTTTTTATCCTTGTTTCTGAGACAGAGTCTCACTATGTAATCCAGACTGGCCTTGAACTCACTATGTAACCAAGGATGTTCTCAAATTTGGGAGTCTTCTGCCTCAGCTTCCTAAATACTTGGATTTCAGGCATATCTCACTACACTTGAATAATCTGTATATTCCTGAACATTATTACAATATTAAGTAAGTTATAGTGTACATGTCTATAACTCGCATATTTTAGGAGGTCAAGGCAGAACTGCAAGTTTGAGCCCATTCTAGACAATTTTAAGATTTAGATGCTGTCACAAAATTCAAAATAAAATTAAAAAGGCTGGAGATGTAGCTCAGTGTGAAGCCTCAAGTTCAGTTTCCAAAAACACAGAAAAAGAAAACTGTATATTAAAAATCCTGCTTATTTTGCTTCTAGCACAACAAAAATGATGATTGCCTCTAGTTTGCTTATATTCTGCCTCAATATGTAAGGATGTGGTATTGCGGTCCATGCCATTTCAAGCTATTAATGTCCTTAGGCAACTTTCTAACAATGTTATAGGTTTTGTGAATGAAAATTAAAAAGCCACCGTATAGAGAAATCCAGCAAAGGACATGGCTTATTATAGCATGTGCTAATTTCAGATAATGGAACAACAATGGAAAAAATGGAAAAAGGACCACTGATACACACTTCTACTTTTGTTTGCATGTTTTTACACTTAATATAAATTTTCCATGCGTAAAATTATAACCACCGTACTTATTAGTAAATGCTGGCAGCATTTTACCACCATCAAAAGGATGTAACCCTTTTCTCAATGCCAACAAATAATTAATTTTTAATCTTATTTTTCCACTTAATGTGGTGAGCAGCACTATCTGTTGGGGAAGGCTCTGTACAGGTGAAAATTACAAGTTCTAATTCTTTTATGATAAATGCAGGCAATTTTGTCAATCAGAGTATAAGTAAATAATTCCAACCAACAGATTAAATTCTATGAAATTGCTAGACAGATGCAATTTCCAGTGACAGTAATCACCACAGCTCACAGGTCAGTCACCTTGCTGTTGTCATTACAAAATGGTTGAGAGAAACTTAACAGAAGGAAGTTTTATTTTAACTTATCATTTTAAGCTTTCTGTCCACGGTCAACTGGCTCTGTGCCTTTAGATAAGTACTAATGCCAAACACCAAGAGCAGAATGGGGTGGAAGAGGAAAGGTGCTCGCCTTACACTGGCCAGCAAGCAAAGAATGCGGGAACAGAGAGGAAGCAAGTGCTCAAGGAACAGATGTAGCGCCAAAGGTCGTCCCGTGGACCATAGCTTTCCACTATGGCCCACCTCCCTTTTCTACACCTCTAGATAATGCCATTAAATTATGACCTCATCAAAAGATGAACCCACCAATAAAGTTAGAGCTCTGTGTTCCAGTCACTTCTCCAAAGCCCTACTAAGCCTTCAACACAATGGGCCTCTAGGGCGTATTTTAAGTATCAACCACATTAGCCATCTGAGTCAGATACAGTATTCATATACGAGTTGTTTCCAAGAATTTTACAAAAAAAAAATCCACTCAATCAGACTTATGACACTTTTCCTATAAACTGTTCTCTCTGCTCAGGACATTTCCCTTAGGAGAAGTTATGCAACATTTTATAGCTTCAGTGTTCTAGGCTACTCAAAAATGAGCATAAGAGAATGAAAATCTATCATTCCTTACACAGTCTTGATGCCATGCAGTTTCTGAACATGTCTTTGTCCACCATATGTGAGCCTGTCCTAAATCATATGGACACTTTCTAAACTTGTTCATGATAGAGAATAGTAAAGAATAACCTTTACATCAGCAGCAAGATTGGTGTCTTTGTAACTGATGTGTACACAGCATACTTTATTTTTTAAGGATATTCACATTAATCCCTATCAGATCCCTGGTATTGGCTCTCAAAATGGTTCAGTCTTAAGTTATTAGGGCGCTGAGGTGCAGGTGAAGGGCAAGAGACAGAAACTGCTCATCTTTTTGCCAGACCCCTGTGTTAGACTTGCATACACTGAGTAATTAGAATTTAGGGGAATGGGCAAGACAGCACTCTATCCTTACAGATAAATCCTCAGTGACAACTTTTCATTATGCAGAATGATAGACTTGGGAATTGGAGCAACTTCTGGTGAATGCAGACCTGGAAGTACTCCTATGAAGCAAGCCAGGCTCATTTGCTTGTTTCCAGGAATGCTCTTAGAAATTCTGCTGTCACCAAGGTTTGCCTTGAAATGACAGGAGTTCTTGGGATCTCTCTTTCTACTAAATCCAGTAATTGGGACACTGGCCACAGCCAGCTTTCCCTGCCCTGTCCACTGCCCAGATAATTGCTGCAACATTTCATTTCTCTCTTCTCTGAAAGGAGCACTTCAGGCAGAAAGATCATTCTTCTAGAAAGTTCTTTCGGCCTCAGTTACAGGATAATTTCAGTTCACAGGTTGGTGCTCACTCATTCCTTACAGTCAAGGGCTGTTTTCCACAGTTTGATTACTCAGAGGCAAAATAATCCTAGGAAGATACATAAAGTTATTGTTCTCTTCTTTCCCACTTGGTAGGAGGGAATTAAAAGCAGATCAAAACTTCTCAGGAAAGATCTTTACTTGGAGGGCAGCAAGAAGTTCTTTTTCTGCCAAATTGATAAAATTTCAAAATAGAGCACATATCATTAAGTAAGTCAGTTTGCATTGTGAAGGAGCTGACACTCTGCAAGGACACGCTCAGCGCTCACTTGCATTTGTTAAAGAAGTACACATGCTGGAGAGCGCAACACTTGTTCCTACATTAAGCAGAGCTGTTCCAAAATTTTTGTCCTTTCTGTTTTTGCCTTCCTTGGCAACTGGCTGATGCTGTCTTTCTATGTATCACTGTAAATTCTGTCAACTGTTCTTAAGCAGAGTTTATAGTTCAAGTTATAAACAAATCCTTGGCTGTACAGAAGGATCTTCATATCCCTTATCACATAAAAGACTAAAGTTTCAAAATCAATTGCAAGCAGTCTGAATTTTTAAAAAGGGGCTACAAGCCCTTTAAGTTTTAAAAAACTTAAATGACCTTTGTTATTATCAAGGAGGTATCTTATGCAATAACTGTACAGCTCAGAGTGGATAATCAACTTGTCCAGGAGTGTCTGAGAGCTTGATGACCAACCAGGGACAAGATCTTAGAATTCCCAATACCCAGAACCATGCACTTTCCACCAATTCTGGGAACAGGGGATCAGCAATGTGGTGAGGAAGAGTAAAACGGTGCTCAAGTTATTTGGCTAAACTATCTAAAAATCCCAGTCTATAAAATAGACATTGCTGACACTTATACCATCAGCCTTCCTGGGGAATCTCATTTAAAGAAATGGTAACACGAGATCTTATATTTGGAAATCATGTGTTGATGAAAGTATGTGTTTTGTGAAGTTTGAAAATATGTGTTCATTTTCTATATAGTTTCTTTGCTCTTTGAATAATGTCATCAATTTGAGGCCTGTACCAGGGAATTAGGGTTTACCCTGGAACATACAAAAAAGCATGTCTTTGAACAGGAACTAAGCTGAAGTATAGGCAGATGGTTGGTGAAACTGTTGACAATCTGAATAGCCCTGCCCACATGGCGGAGGCTCACCCTCAGGAGGGGACCCACGCCACTGACAGGAGGCAGTGCCTAACCACCACAAGAGTGAGCCTCCATCAGGAGGCTCATGAGACTAGCCGCAGATCACCTCATAAATTTACTAAGCAAAGGGAAAAGTTCCTATAGAAGGGTAATATGGAAGCAGTTATACCTATGAACTTTTTAATTTACTGCTTTATTAGCATATGTTTGCAGTACATAAAGATTTTATTTACTGTGGGGAACTTGTATATATACATAACATCTCTTAATTCTTTCTTTTTCCTCTTCCCAGTCTATTCCTCCCTGTGCCCTTCAACTCATTTGCAAAATAACAACCCTTATTATTTGCAAAGCCTGCATTTCCATTTTCTCAGTACTTACTCAATCCTGCTCCCTAACTCACTCTACTCTTCCTTCACCTCTTGTGTCCCTTCCCCATTTATCTTTGAAAAAAAATCTCCCTACTTCCTAGACCTTTTTTTTTTTTGGACTGGCTCAGCCCACCCTGAGGGCAGGGCTGGTGCAGCCTGTGGTGCTGGGGATCAAACTACAGTCTCCTGAGCCTGCCTAAGCTTGCCTAAACAGGCACTTTAGACCCCTGAGCTATCTTGCCAGTCCCCTTAGTACCAATTTTTTTAATCTTTGAAAATATTTCCCTACTTCCTATTATCTACCTTTTATTTTGCTTTTTATATTTTAGGTTTCTTATATGAGGAAAACCATATGACACTTAAGCTTCTGTGTCTGATTTATTTCATATAACATTGTGGTCCTGAGGTGCATCCGTTTATTAATGCCTCTACTGATCCTTCTTTATGCAGATTACTATTTTGCTGTGCATAAACGCTATCTTTTCTTTACCCATTTTCAGGAAACTTTCTGACCCTTTGTTCAGTATAGTACAAGTATGATTAAATATAAAGAGCATTTGGTAATTTTGGTCTCTGATATCATTTTCTTAAAAGAACAAGAGATTACTCAGTTGTGATAGATGTGGCTTTTATTTTTCAATTCCATTAGGCATTAGTCTTGTAATTGTCATTGTAGACATATTTGTCTTTTGAGGAATAATAACAATTTAATTTCTTCCTCTCTTCATCTCTCTTCCCCTTTTTAGAGAAGATTTTTGGAAGTGCTACCTTTTTTTTTTTTTTTTTTTCTTCTTTTAAATCTTGCCTTTGTTCTCTAGTAGTGGAAAGAACTCCAAAGAACTGGTCTTAAATTCTGGTTCTGTCACTTGTCAGTGAAATAATTTATTGTGATGTTTTTTAAAGGTGAGAAATTTTGTCTATGAACTCATTCTTCAGATATCTAGGACTCTTAAGTGCACTTTGGAAAGAAAGACTATTTAAAGTAAAATGTTTTGTGATCTTTCGAGGCCAGTGCATCAACACTGGAATTATGCAAAGCTAATAAAGAGCTGGCTGCTTCAGGGGGACGCCTGTGTGACCCTGTGTGGCCCTGCTGCCAGTCCTGCTGCTCTTCCTTCACCGTGTCTTGTAAGTTTGGATTATCTATTGCATATGTTCTTTGAAGACAGGAAAGCTACTGCATGCTTAAAGCAGTGCCTTGTGTTGGTAGAGGATACACTTATTTGTGGATCTTCTTTTAAATTAAATGGATGTCTCTGTGCCACCCTGCCAAAAACTGTCACTGTCAAAGTTGGAAAATTCACCTGAGACCTGAGTCAATTTCTTAAGCAATTATTGTAATCTGCTGCCTGTCGGTGAAACAGTTATACGTGATACAATCTCTCAGTTTTCTAGTGCCATCTTTTTCATCAAAATGAGAGATCAATACACTTTAATATAAAAGCAAAATGATTCTATGAGTAAGTGTTCTAACTTATTGGACATTTCTACATTTCTTAGAAGATGAGTGGCTATAAAGTTTAATATATGTTTGTTTTTATATTATTCATCATTTCCAATTAGGCAATCTTTGTGTAGTGTACTAATTTTTTTTTCTTCTGTATTTAGGACAGGATCTACAGTGTCTCATTATGTAGATTGGACTCGTAGTGATCTGCCTGTTTTCAGCCTCCCAAGCGCTGGGATTACAGGCACGCGCCACCACACCCAGTCTTAATTGCTGTCTCAGCCGCTCTGGGGCGGGGCCGGCAATGCACACGGGGATCAAACCTGGCCGTTGAGTTTGCCTAAGCAGGCGCTTTAATCCACTGAGCATCGGGCCGGTCCCTAGTGTACTAATTTTTAACGGAGACATTTGTTTCCTTTTTTATAATGTGAATTATTTTTGGAGTATTTCCTGAAGCATTATATATCCAAACAACTGCTAACAGCAGAACCTGCAAAAGCATACAACATGTTGTGATTATGACACTAAAAGAAATGAGGGCTCTTTGTCTTGACGAGTGACTCTCACACAAGAGGACGCGGTTCATAACCTTAATGCAACCTTGAGCCATCGTGTACACTGCTAAACAAGAAAACAAATACCTAAGTAACTTCCATATAGATTCTGAGAAATTTGAACATTCTTACATAGACTATACATCAATTACACAGCAACATTAATCATAAGTACTTCTAAAATTTTATAATTTAAAGGTACTAAACTCCAGAAAATTTGAGTGCCTCCATCTACTTCCGTGGGATCAGAAGACACTGTCTCTATTGAAAAATTCTCTGATCACAGCTGAGAAAGAACTTGGAACTTAGCTTATATCCTTCCTTCAGCGCCGAGGACTGTGAACGTCTTACTCCGCTGTAGCAACAATGTAAGTCAGCGGCAGCAGTAGAAACTGCATGTAAAGTTACAGGAAACGGGTAGTTGTGTTTTAGAAACAGTGGAGCAGAACCTCACACACAACCTGCAGCCGCACCCAGAGAGCCTGCTGTCTTGGAGGGTGCCTGGTGCAGTGCCTGCTGGGTATTCAAGTCAGTAAGAGAAGTTGAGTAAGAATGTATTCTAAACATGAACTTCAGATAGTTCCAGCTGAAATCTTAGAGGTTCCCCATACGAGATACGACACCCTACATTAATATATTTGCTCTAGTTGAACAGTAAATTAATAGGAACTTCTGCATAAGTAATATTGCCAAACATGTTTATGAAAGTTTTCATAAAATATTAATTTTGGCAACATAGACAAATCCTCTGTGTTCCATTATTTATCAGTACAATACAAGACAGGTATAAAATAAGATAAACAGCAGTTTCTTTTAAAATTTGTCTCCCTTGTTTTTTATAATTTTATCTTTATCTCTATCTCTCTCAAATAGACAGACAGGCAGACAAACACGGATGCACACACAACTATAATAGTCACCTATCTATTTTATTCAGGAAACAGTTGTCCTGTAAATATTTAGAAAGCTTTACCAGGCTACATATACTTGTATTCTTCTGATCATATTTGGAACCCAAATGTATAGTCTTGGTTGCTTTTATTTGGGAGAATTTAAAAAAATAGTAATAAAACTTTATCTTTAAAATAACTGCAGTAAATGTCACTAATTTTCCATTTTAAGGAAACATTTATTGGCGATGTTACACTTGCTAAGCTGAGTTGAAATGACAGACTTTATTGCATTTTATGAGTCACATTATTTCCATGCTGGAGTTATGCATAGAAAACCATTTCCTTTATTTCATGACCAGCCTGCTGAACATAGAAACAGGACAGCTGAACCAAATTTGTACACCACTAATTTAAAGACTGGGGCGTATTAAAGAAGCAAATGAGGAAGGTATTTCTCATCAAGTAGTCCTCCTGCACTACCTGGTGACTCTCTTCCTGACGGGGATGTGTTTCCGAGGTGTCATGATTACAGTTTGTACTTTCTGCTTACACTAGTGCATACTGTTTTATGCCACCATGTTGCCCATGTTCCAAATGATCCGTTAGCCATCCTTGGGCAGCTTTTCTTGCTGTTGCTGTAGTGTCAGGTTTTAATGGATCATGTTGTTAATGTCATCTTAATGCTAGACTCAACACTACTCCTTAATTTTTATTGTTGCACAACATTGGCAATTTCCATTCTCTCTCTATTCCTCTACACAAAGGAACTGAGTCCCTCACTTTCTACTCAATACAAAAGCCCATTTATGGGCCAGGCATGGTGGCACATGCCTATAATCCCAGCACTTGGGAGGCTGGGGCAGGAGAATTGTTGTGAGCTTGAGATCAGCTTGGGCTACCAAGTGAGCTCAAGGCCAGCCTGAACTGCATAGCAAGATCTTGTCTTAAAAAGACAAACAAACAAAAAAAAACCCAACAGAAGTCTATTTATGCTCTTAAGCAGTGGCTGCACTCTAGGAAATAAATCACTGCCATGTGTCAGAGAAGTATGTGATTTTTGGAGCGAGTTAGAATAAGCCTTCAGAGACTTCTAGAATCCTTACATGCTAGCACTCACCATGCTAGTGTGCATTTCCACATCCCCTGGTAGGTATTTATCCTGCTCTGTAAGGAGATTGCAGGGTAGCTAGTATAACCCTGCAGCAAGCCAGATTACCTGTTGTTATTACATAATCTTGGCAGGCTTGCAAAGTGGATAAGATAGATGTGTTATACAAAGTGCAGATGCTTTAAGATGAATGTTCTGGACAGGAGCCTTTTCCCATTTCAAATCTGAGTCCTTCATGTGACTTTGGGTAGATGTAACTCAAGAAATTCTTAAAAGATCTTAAAGATAGACAATGACTCAGCACTTTTGGAACTATAAACTGCATGTTAAAGCAAGCAAATCAATGCTTGGCACTACTACGTGATGATTCATTATGCATGTAAACCAGTCATCCTTCCCATTGCTAGAACAAAATGCCAGATGCAAAATTAAGGAGGAGAGTTGATTTGGCTCATGGTTTCAGAGGGCTCAGTCCATGATTTAGTGGCTTTACAGCAGAAACACGAGGGAGGAGGGGTGAGGCAGAGGAAAGCTTCTCAGCTCATGAACCAGAGAGGGAAGGGAGACTCTGGGAATGAGAGCACATCTTTCCCAACCACACCCCAGTGACATACCTCATTCAGCCAGGCCCTACCTCCTAACTGCACATACAGCTACGAACCCACCAATGAGTGGAGCATCTTCAAAGCACACTCAGACTTCTGAGGGATACCTTACATCTAAATAATAATGGCAAGATTTGACTGTGTTTGAGGTATGAAAAAGATTAACTTAGCTCACTGAGATCCTTCCCATCAGTTTTCATAAGTAATGTAACATTATTTTTAACACATATCAATATGTTTTTTCCATAAAGCTGACCTCTCTTATATTAAAGGTTATATGCAGAATAAGAATTAAGTTGAAGTGCAAATGATCCTTACAAATAAACTAATGCCCTGACAAAAACCCAGAAAGTCTCTATTGCCATGGCTGAAACTCTTCTGGCCAATTTAATTATACAAAATAGTGATAGTGGCTCTCTCTGTCTCTGTCTCTGTCATCTCTGTCTCTGTCTCTCTGTCTCTCTGTCTCTCTCCCTCCCTCTCTCCTTCCCACCCTCTCTCTCTCCCTCCCTCCCACCCTTCTCCCCTCTATGTCTTTTCAGAGATGAAAAGTCCAGGGCCACATATATAGAATGATATTCATTTTGGTTGATTGTTCTACTTCTACTGTAATTGTCACTTAACTGCCCAAATTTCCAGTTGTATGCAGAAGATATTAGAAGAACTAAGGGTATTCCATAAAATTTGTGAAGGTTCTTAAAATAATGATAAAGTTTTTTTTTTTTTCAAATAATTCAGTGTAGTGGCTGGGGAGATAGCTCAGTAGAATAAGTGCTTGCCTGGCAGCTCAACGTCCTGAGTTCAATCCCTGGTACTGAAACACAAACAAACAAACCCCCCAAAACAAAACAAAACAAAAAACTTTATAAAAAAGCAAAACAAAACAAAAAAATTCAATGTTACAAATCTGAAAACTGAAAATACATATTCTAGACTATATAATTAATCTTAAATCAACTGATTTTTGGGTTATTTCAATATGTAATTATGATTGATGTTTTATGCATGTAAAAATCCTTTATAATGCATATAGGTCCTTTTCTCTGTGTTGTATGAATATTTAAATATAATACACACAAAAACACATGGTAAAAAGATCAAGACATTTTCCTTTGGTGTCTAAACCAAAGGCACAAAGAGTCCGCTGCGGGTTGACCCCATGAGTCTCTGTCTGTCTCTGCACTGACACGTCTGATATATTTGGAGGGTTGTGCTATAAGTGTAATCTTTTAAACCTAGGAAATCAAATCATTTTCTCTCAGCTTTCATAGTTATAGCTCCCTTTGGAGAAATGTGAAGACATCTTCCACCTCATGAGTAGCCCCAGGAGTAGCCTATGGTTTGAAGACTATTTTGTTCACTAGACATGAGGAGCAAGAAAGAAGACAGCAAGCTATGACAGGGTGACCTGCACCCTGCTTCTCTTTTATGTCCTCATCTGTAGTCACTGTAACTTACTCTTAAGATTGGCTTCAGGGTGGAGATAGTCATCTCTGCTCTCAATCCTACAGGTTTTTGGAATCACAAACCCACCTACCCAACACATCAGTATAACCAGCATAAAAATATCTACATATATAAGCTATTGGCAAGATTAAGAGAAGTGTAACTTCAGTACTGCTTTGTGGCTAGATGCTGACAGAGCCACTCAAAAAAAAAAAAAAATGAAAGTTTGAACATGTTCCTACCTGATAATCCCAAAGTTCCTTTTATGAATATATTTGATATAATTTGTACATATATTCACAGCAAAATATACAAAGGAACATTCCCGGCAGAACTATTCAGAATAGACAATAATTTTACCTAACCCAAATGTCCATTTTCAATGCACTATCTATCCACAAAACAGAGTAATGAAGCTACACTTACTACTAGAATCAAAATATATAGCTGTTCTCCTACTTTAAATTTCCAATGTTTGAAATTATATACCATAGACAAGAAAGCTGTGACAGACAGTGCAGAAAAATATCCTTAATGTGAAATAATACAAGTAGAAAGAATTATACACTGCACATTTCCATTTATTTGCCATTAAAAAAAACAAGGAAAAATTTTAATCCATCGTAGAAAATTGGAATAGAAACTGTAACAGAGTTGTGTGTGCAGCTGTAAATTATTGGAAGAGAGCCTCCTAGGAATTCTGTTTTTGGGTTATGTATGTATTTTTTTATTTCAGGGCATATTAAGATATTTCATCACTGAGACTATGCCCAATACCCACAACTAGAGGAAGAGAGGTTCAATTTGCTCATGGCTTCGGCCCAGGGTAGGGTAGCTTCAAGGCAGGAGCATGGTGGTCATAGCAGTTGGGAAGCAGAGCAGGGGAATGGCGTCAGAGCAAAGCATGGCGGGGACTAGACACAGACCTTAAGGCCATACCTCCACGGCTCACCTGCACTCTGGACGTGTGCACCGCCAACTCTCTGGGTGGATTCCAAAACCAATCAAACTGAAACTCTACCCTCACCACCACAGATGTTTGTGGCCATTTGCTGAGCTATACTTTAAGACTTTTTTTTACTTTCTGTATGCATATTGCACTTTAATAGATTAACAAAAATCACAAATATTCAGCCTTAGATTCACATTAATTTAGTGGAAAAGTGGGCCCAACATTCGCCATTATGTTTTATTTTGCTTCAATATCAAGTTGAGAATCACTGCTCTAGACTGAGACATTTATGTTGCATTTTAGATTCTGCTTCAGCCCTTTTGCCTACCCTACGATTTTACATCTATTGTTCCCAGACTCTCCTTAATGCCCCCCCACCCCAAAAGAAAGAAAAACATGTTTTCTTTCAACATCCAAGAATCACTGGTACACATGCCTAGCAACTGTACTCAGGAACTGTTTGCATCTTCCATTCCCTTTCACATCACTTGAAGTGTATCTTTGGTGCATGTTTCCTTACAATGCCTAGCTCATGCACAGCGCCACAGCCACGTGATCAGTGTCACCCACAGGACATGCAGCAGAATATCAGGCCTTAGGCAGTCTTGACAATCCAGCCCTCCAGGTGAGCCAAGCAGACCTCCCCACTTCCTCCAATAGTAAAGATTGTACTGCATGATACAGTGTGTCAACTCCAGAGGTTTAGAAGTTTAATTAAGTGACTCAGCAAGGAGTCAGGGTTCTTACTTTGTAAATATCCTCCTCCTGTTCAAGATGAGGACATGGACATTGTGTGAGTTCTACACCCTCACCGCAGGAGGCCTGCTTACAATATAAGGAAAGGAGGAGTGGGAGGCTAGCTCAGTAGAATAAGTGCTTGCCTGGCAAGTGCAAGGTCCTGAGTTCAATCCCCAGTACCACCAAAAATAAACAAATAAATTTAAAAAATAATATAAGGAAAAGAGAGGCAACTGCTGCCGCTTCTTCCTTTGCTTTTTGCTGTTTTCTGCAGCCATGAATGGCTGCCCTCTTCCATGTGTGACTTTGCCTTGGAATCAGTTGAGTATGGACTGAAACCTTCATAAACTGAGAGCTAAATAAGCCTTTCCTTCCTTAATTCTGGGAGTTGGATAATCTGTCCCAGCAACAAGAGAAGGGTAACTGAGACAAAGTTCCAGTAGTAGAAAGCTTGCCAGGGTCCAAACTTCATCTTTTTTTTTTTTTTTTTGAAAGTGTTTTTATAAATGTTTGTATTATCAGGTTAAAGGAAGTTCATTTCTGTCTATTTCATATTTTCTCTTGATTTGTATGATCACTTTTTCTTCAGCAAAAACTAAAAGCATTGGCTAGCCAAATAGTTCAGCAGATTAAAGCACCTGCAAGCAGGCACAGGGGGCAGGGGTTTGATCCCTGGGCCTGCAGTGCCAGCCCCGCCCCCGGGGCATGCTGAGGCAGCAATTGAGACCAGGCCTGGTGGTACACGCCTGTAATCTCATCTCTTGGGAGGCTGTAAACAGGAAGATCACTATGAGTCTGATCTAGTAGTGAGACCCTAAACACCCTGTACACCCTTCCCTAAAATACACACACACACACACACACACACACACACACACACACATACACAACCAAAAGTGTACTTGCCCAATTTTACTTAATATTTATAGTATTCACCCAATAAGTGACAACAACTACACTGTTAACTTACATAGCTTGAACTGGTCTATATATAACATTTTTGGCAGAAAGTAAAAACTGATGTAAGAATTAAGCCATTGTTTGATACATGCAACATTATCCTTTTCTTTTTAAAACCTCACCTTGGATTTTTCGGTGTGAAATTTTATAATTTTTTCACCCCAACTACCCAGAATAGTGATGTTCAAAACTAGGTCAATCCTTTGATGTTTGATTGACACTATTTTCTACCATAATGTAAGGCTGGTCACAATCCTATTTAATATTTCTTTAAGGATTTCTCTTGAGTGCTGTGATTTCTAAAATGTACAAAGTATCATGGGATCACCTTATTTTTTAATTTCAAGAAACAAGAATAAACTAATATCTTAGGGAAAATGATTGGTTTGTGTGAGGTAGTTTTACAGACCAGAAATGAGCTGCATTACATTGCTTAAAATGATCACTCAATGTGCCTCAAAGTCACTCGAGTGATGTACCTAGAACTCTATCTTTTATATAAAAGCAATTACTAATTTCTTCCATTTCGATATAACTGTTTATTACTCTACTGCTAATTTTAGTATACTATATGTCATATAATATAACACGCATCTATTTTATCAACATCATACTATACCGATTGCAGTAAAGACAGCCAACATTTTTGAAACTTTTTCTACACATGAGATAGCATGTAAAAACTATAATGTGAAAGCTTTTCTTAGAAAGTTGTGATACAGCAGAGTGTAGATTGCTTTTAATGTTACATAATAAACATTTCAGAAAAGTACAATTATATATTTTCCAGATCTTCCATATTCATATTAGGCATGGATAGACTCCAGGACCCATAGAACTTTGGTATATCCTGAGAGAATTTTATTTCACATATTTCAAAGAGAAAGAATTCAGGCAGTTAAAGCCTATTAAGTTTCAAAGCAAATACTTAAAATTTGAGTTGGGTAAAATGTGTTATGTCTACACTAAAATTATGTATTCTAGGGCAATTTCTATAACCACTGTGAATAGAAAATCATGAAAAATATTCAAGTACCCAGACAAATTGAACTTGTTAAATTTTTTCTACTCTGGTTTATAAGAGAAATCTTAGAAATGAGAAGTGCTAACTTTCCCAGATCTATTATATTTCCCTGAAGATATTTTAATTGCCATTTAGATTATGTATGATTTTAGTTGATAGTTCAGCTCTGAGAGATAATTACCTTTATAAGAGAGCTAGAAAATCTTTCTAATGCTCATATTTAATAACTGTATACCAAGCGTATTCCCACAAAATATTTGAGTCAGGATAGCATAAGGCATAAGAAATAAAGCAATTGAGAAAGGAATAAGTAATGGACAAAGTGAGCTCAGGAATGAAGTAGAAAATATAGATATGGTCACATGAATACTGTGAGAAAAGGATGGATATACAGCTACTTTCTCTTAGTTCATTGAGAGTAAATGTTTGTACTAATATTGTTTAGACAAGATATCATGTCTGCATCTTGCCCACTGAATAACTACTATGAGGACAACAATATGCAATGTATTAATTATTGTAACCACCTAATAATCTGTTTTGAAACTGTATCATTGCTGTTTTATCTTTTTTCTCATTGAAATGAATAAAAATAAAAGACACTTTCAAATTTGGCAGCTGAGCAAAAAAAGAATTCTAGTAGTTGATAGATCTACAGATCCATGCCCTGGTAGTCCATAAATATATTCTTAAAAGAAGAATCCAATAATGATATAATTTATAGGGAAATGTGTCTTTGATTTAATGTCTTGTGTCTCTTCAGTTTCTTCATTTTGCTTTACAAGCCCTTTCTTTATAAAACACTGTGGCTTTGGGTGTAGAACGAAGGTTGACATAGTTATAATTTAAATTTAAACAGAGACCACCATAGTGATAAACTCAGAGGAAATAATTTTAAAAGACTGGTAAAAACACAGTCAATACAATTTCAATGTCTAATATGTAAGTGTGCTTTCCTGTACCAATAGGCCTAACTGCAGACCTAGTTTAGAACTAACACTCCAGATTTGGTGAAAGAGACATTCAATAAGGCATTACTTTAGGGGCTGGGAGATGGCTCAGTGGAATAAGCGCTTCCCTGGTAAGCGCAAGGGCCTGAGTTCA
>NDGN011324701.1:0-14560 GCA_002564285.1 Tympanoctomys barrerae
GTGGGACAAAAGTATGGTCAACCAATGAGATTACAAGCACCATTGCTCAGGTAAAGTTGATTAAATGCAATGCCAAAGGAGGAAGCGAGTCATGTAGCAGGCAGGCATGAATACCAGGACAGGGTCTCTTCTTGTTGGGCGAGTGACTCATTTGGGCTCTTTCAAGGTGATATCTATTCAGAATATCAATCCCTGACGCCCATCCCTAGGGAGGTATGTAGCCGTGTTTCCTCTTTTGTCTTGGTCTTGAGGTCTGGCCCATATGGGAGTGTCTGTCTCTTCCAAGTTGCAAAGTCACCTTGTCTCCTTGAGGGCCTGGCCCTGTCTGACTGCCTACAATATTTCTATCTACTTCAGCTGCCTACAACATTCCCCCCCTCTGAAGAAGTAGCCAGAACTGCCGTGAGGGAACCATGGGTGATGACTGCTGGCTTCTTCAGGCTCAAAGGGGTTGTAGCTGTGAACCAGCAGTCAGAGACACTCTCCAGAGGTCTCTCTAAAGGCCCTCAATAGACCAGGCGTTTTCATCTTGGGTAGGTGGAATCACTTCTGGAGGCCATATCTAAAACACTGAATGAGACATTGATTTAACGTGACTGAATGCCATGTATTTCGTGACAAATATATAAGTTCATCTGGTTGATTTCTGATGTAGCTCAGGTTTTTTATGTTGACAGTAAATACATTTGTTACCTCTCTTAACTAAAGCTAGAGGGACTTATCGCAGACCATCAGACTCCATGAAGAAAGGGGTCTAAAAGCCGGTGTGTTAGCTCGAATGCTCATGCTTTGATTATGCATGAGCATTTCTAATTTCTCAGAAAGAGAAATTAGAAGATTATTCTAATTTCTCAGAAAATTTGTTTTTTCTTAGAAGATACCAAAACCCAGGAAATCACACAGGTAAAACCTATAGTGAATATGCTTAGTTACTTTTAGATTTCTTTTACTGGGATCCACCAGATTTCATCTGTAGAGACATAGGAAGGCCTTAGCTGTCAACCTCATGTAGCCCAGGCGTGTGGAGCCTTCTGAGCTGTTCTGCACTCATACCCCCCCTGGGCATGATGCTTCTTCTCAACCCACTACAGGGGAGGTTGCCATCACATTCTCTGGGCAGGGCTGCCTGCAGGCCTTAAAACCAAGAGGTTACACCTTACTCAGTGGGCCCTGGGTGTCTGACACAAGCTGCAGAAGTTAGAAGTGTTTGCAGGAATGAATTGGTCTCAGTTCAGGTGTCTCATAGTGGAAAGGATACAGAATGGAATAATAGACAAAAAATGAGGATAGTGATACTGGCAGCCTACAGGAATGAAGGCCAGTCAGAAAACAGGGGAAAAGTGCTTCCCTGGATCCAGACAAAGAGAATGGACATTTCAAGCAAAAATGTCCAAAGCTGCTAGAGAAAGAAAGAAAAATGGTCATGATGGAGTCTGAGGAAGTTTCAGATTAAGATGGTCATGGGTCTTCCCCTCTCAGCCTGAGGGAACCCATGTTAACTGCCAAAATAGGGAGAAAGCCTGTTAAACTCTTAATAGATGCTCATGCAGATTTGTCAGTAGCTACCCAGCCAGTGGCCCCACTCACCAACCAGAAAGTACGCAGGGTTTTCCATAGCTCTGGCAATTCATGTGCCCCAGTAATGACAGGATTGGCCAGTTTATTTGAGACAGTACATGGAAGATAAAAAAAGAGATTCAGGGGGCCAGGGAGATGGCTCAGTGGAACAAGCGCTTTCCTGGCAAGCGCAAGGGCCTGAGTTCAATCCCGGGTTCTTCAAAAAAAAAAAAAAAAAAAAAAAAAGATTAAACTCCAAATTTAAGTGATCTCTGCTAATGGACCTACAAAACTCTGACTAGTCTTTTTATAATTACAAACTTAAAAAAGGTTATTACCTTTCAGATCCTTCTGCTTATGTCTCAATAGTTCAAAAGAAATCAAATCAATGGCATGTGAGATGCTGAGGTCCCCTGGATTCTATCTTTGTCATTTTTATGGGAAGTCATTACTGTCTACTTGATACAAATCTTTGACGATATTCACAATTATCTTGTGATTATTTGATCCACGCATATTTAATTGTTTCTTCAGCTTTGTCTCCTCCAGACTCAAAGCAATTTTTCTTAATTGTTTAATTCTTTCTTCTTTTTAGAAGATTATTGAGCTACTGGGTTGGAGGTCTCCAGGCATTTCTCAAAGCCTCCAGTCTTTTTAAATAGGCTTAGAAGAAAATTAAAAAGAAATAATTTTTAAATTCTTTTTAATGATAGCTTTCTTTTTCAGATTCAGTGTCAAGGCCACCTATACTGCGTTTAAACCTTTGAAATGTGGAATAGCAATGATATTTTAAAGATGTCAGATACACCTCCCTGTGTTAACCAGAAAGCCCTTCCTAGTAGGCCCAAGGAAGAGCACACCCTGACAGCAGACCGGTTTGCCACCATCCTTCAGACTTGTTGGCCTCCGTTTGACCATAGAAATGCATCACAAGACCAGGAAGGGTCCAGGCCAAGTTGTGGCTGTGATAGATCAAGACATAAATAGGACTGATTTGTAATCATGCTTCAAAACATCAAAACATGAAGATGGTATAAGACACAAAGTGATCAGACATTTCTCTATGTAAATTAGATTTATCAAGGTACTCAGCCATAAAGTTCATCGCAGTTTTTGACAATATCCAATCTCAAGTCCCACTCTCTTAAGCCTCAAGGTTACCCACTCCACGCCCAAGTGCTTCTTGCAAGTAACCTCTAACACTTTTTAACTAACACTTTCTCACTAGGGATCCCCCTGTCCCTGTCTCCTTTATTTTTATTTATTTATTTTTTAATGTACACAGTATGGGGTCTCACTGTGCAGCTCGGACTCGTCGTTTTCCTCTGCCTCAGCCTCTGCAGTGCTGGGATTATAGGCACACACCACCACGCCTGGTCTCAGTAGCCAGGTCAGCACACCCAGCGGTGGGGCTGGTGTGGCTTGTGGTGCCGAGAATCAAACCCCGGTCCCTGAGCTTGCCTGAGCAGGTGCTTAGTCTACTGAGCTATCTCACCGGCCTTCCCTCCTTTAAAAAGTAGTAAAGCCTAGCTGTTTCTGGAGAAGGCTGGCTGGGCCTTAGGAACTTCACATTCTGTGATGGGCACTCTTGGTGTTCTTTCTCTCATATCAAAACAATCAGCAGCTCCTTCGGTTGGCTTTCTTCAACCTAGCAGCCATCACCAGTGTCTGTCAAATATTCTCTATCAGCTGCTTTCCATGGATTAAGCCATCTAATCTCCCAACAGCTCTGTAAGTAGACAGGATTAATACTCAGTTTAAAGTGAGAAAAATATAAAAGGCACAGCTGTACCAGATGAAGGACCTGAACCAGCAGTCCAGGGCCGGCAGCTGGCGTGGGCGCCGGGGCTCTGACTCCCGGGCGCTGTGGCCCCCTCAGCCACTTTGGCATGGCTTCCTACAGGGTATCACTGAGTGCTCAGCCTGCACTGCAATGCACTGCAATAAACAGCCTCAGGAAATGATTGCTGGGTTTCCTGTAGATGCGGAGAACTCAGACGCTGATCAGGAAATTCAAATAAACCAGTTCTCCCAGGTCTCAGGACTAAAAATAACTTCTGAGTTTTCCTAAGCAGTTAGATGCCTTTTGTCTCCTAGTGGAGACAATCCTTTAACTCAATTTTTCAGCTTGATTTCTAGAAGCTGAATAAATCTAAGCACTCCCATCACATTGTTCTGTCGGTATTACCTAGGTGGACAAAAGATTCCTATCCACAGTAATACCACTATTATTTAACTCTCTGTATAGCAAAGAAAGGGGAATCTGAGGCCCAGAGCTTTGGAAATGATAATAGCTAGTGGGTTCATTTTCTTTTTATTACTTTTGTAATTACCTGTAGTCAACTATATGGGCTTTCAATTTACACACGATGGAAAAGTTCTTTTAAAAATAAATTTACTTCAGTAAAAATTTGAGTTTCTTTAGAGAAAATGTTAAGTAAATAGCAATAGGGCTGGATCGGAAGCCGAACAAAGAAACAAAGATGAAGATGAATTGAGAAAGTGAATTCAATCTCCTCTTACTTGGGAGCTGGAAAGAGCAGAGTTAAAATCAATGGTCCCTGATCTCAGAGGTGGGTGGGAATGTGTGTGTGGGGGTCCTTATCCATGAATCTCACCTTCTAATTTTATTCATGGATTTATCTTCTGTTTCCTGCCTCCCCTCCCGTGTCCTGTGTCTCCTACCCTCTTCTAGTGGTGGTGGGGCAGAAAAAGTGGAGTGATCCTGACACGGTGTGGTAAGACCAGAGTGGCCAGGGCGCCCAAGCCCAGCATGGACCAGCCAGAAAGCCTGAGACAGCCCAGCTCCTCTGGCTCTCTGGTCCCGGGAAGTTTCAGTTCTTCAATTAGGGCAGGAACTGCGTTGCTAAAACTGCTTGGACTGCGGATTCTCTGGCTCCTCTTCCCAGCTTCAAAATCACCGACAGCGCGCTCCTGCAAGACGTGGGAGGGGATCCCAGAAAGTGCTGGGCAAGGAGCAGGCAGGAGGTGCCCCGGTGCGCCCCTTCCCGGCAGCAGTACCTTGACCTTGGGTGTACGCACCCCCTTTTTGGACTCCTGCGGGCCAGGGGTTTCGAGGGCGGAGATAACCCGGGATGAGGACCGCCCGGGGCTAGGAGGGGGCGGGCGGCTCTGGAGAAGACGCCCGGGAGCCGGGAAGGCTCCAGACGCCCGGAGAAGCTCCAAGCTCTAAGAAAGCGGGGCTTGGAGTCGCCCCTCTTTAGGAGTTCTGGGGCAGGTGGGGGAGGGCAGCCCCGCTCTCGGTCCTGGGACAGCAGCCGCGGGCGGGATGGAGGGGCTGGTGCTTGTCAACGCCTTGGCCACCCGGCTGCTGTTCCTGCTGCACTCGCTGGCCGGGGTCTGGCGGGTGACCGTGGTCCTGCAGGAGCCGCGCTACTGGCTGCTCGCGCTGCTCAACCTTTCGCTTGTCCTGGAGACCGTGCTCACCCTCAAGTTCAAGCGCGGCAGAGGCTACAAATGGTGAGGACTCCCGGGGGCGGGAGGCGCGGGCCGGGTGCTGTCCCTGGGCACTGGCGAGCAGCCACGGGGCTCGGTCGGACCCCTTTGTCTTCCGCAGAGCTCTGGAGGCTTGAGGGGCTGTACGTCCTTGGGGAGCGTCCGCGGCACCCTCGGGTCCCAGGTGCCCAGGAAGCTCGGCGCCCTGAGCGCAGCCAGCCAGGGTTTGGAAACTTGGAACACAGAAAGCGGGAATGTGGGGAGAGCTCTGCCGAGCAGAAAGTACCCCAGACAGAGCGCCACTGCGCGGGAGGCTGCTGGCGCCCCGACTTGGGAATTCAGGGTGCATGGCGAGCTGGGCGCTTTGCGTGCGTGCGCGCAGGTGTGCTGCGCCTTCCTCTGGGCTTCAACTGCCTTCAAAGGGAGGTGCGCCGTGGGCGCCCTGGCATGCCGAGGAGCCGCGGGCCGCACAGCTTGGGTTTCAGCTCCCCCCTCCTTCCCGGCCCCTGGCGCTGCGGGCTTCCGAGCTGCCCAGCCTACCGGCCACAGGCACCCTGAGCTCTGCGGTGCGGGACCAGCTTCCCGTGTTTGGGCTCCGCGGCCTCGGTACCTATCTCCCCAGGTCCGGGCTACCGGGTGCCACGTCGGTGGAGGAGCCAGCTGGCAGTGGCTTTGCCTTACCCCCGAGGTGCAGGAGCTCCCAACTCTGCCTGGTGCTTTATCTCCTCCCTAGAGCCTTGAATGGCAGGACAATAGACAAAAAGATTCTCTGGCCATTTCCAAAGCACCTCCTCCAAGCCCATAAACTCCAGAAACTTCTCCAAGTGAGTCCTCTTCCTGCATTAAAGTAACATTAAAGCTATTTTCACGCTTTGTAATCCTTTAAAAATACCTAATGCTAAAAAAATCCTATTAGCCAATTTAAAATTTACATATATTCTGATGTTATAGTTCACCATCAAATTCAGAGAGGAAAAAAAAAAAAAACCATAAAACCCTCTACAGTTTTTCACATTAAACTACAAAAGAATATGTATTTCATGACAGCACAGAAGAAAATATGTTACTTCGGAAGATGATAGGAGTCTTGCCTATTGATGAAAAATTTCTAGAATAATCAGCGCTCATTCAAGAGCACTATTAATTTAATGCAATGAAAATGAAGTTTTACTAGTTCTCTGCTTTTCATAAGTAGTTCATTAAGTAAGGTACTTTCCAGTATGCCTTTTGGAAAACTCAAAGAAAAGTGATGTTAGCTTTCCAAATTAACCACAGAGTTGAAGAAACAAAAGAGAGTGGAAGTGTCTGTCGGTCCATCAAGCTCTGTAACGTTAAGGTTGTCTTCAGTAGCACTAATGCGTTACGTACATAGATCTTCCATAGCAGCAAGATGAAGTCTGAGGTTGAAAAACCTTATGTGCAAAGTCGTCTTGCCACAGACCACTGACGTTTCTAGGAAAACGTCAACTGCAGGAAGGAGCAACTGAGCAGACCTGAAATCACGCCCTCCTCCCCAAGAGCCAGCCAGGTTTATTCCAGTGGTGTAGAAGTACCAGAGCCAAAGGAGCTTTGGCTTTGTGCCGGCTCATGACTGGTTACTGATTCAAATTGTGTACTGCTTAATCCAAGAATGTTTGGAGAAAACGGGTTATGGTCAATGAGTCAAGCAGAGAATCCATTGTGCTGGTACTTAGATTATAGACCTCAAAATTAGACAAAACTGAGGCACCATATGGGCTTTCCTACTTATTTTCTGTGGTAACTTGAACAAGTTACTGTCTCTGAGCATTGAATTTTAATCTATAAACACGTCATAGATTGTTGAAGGATTATAAAATAACTAATAGTCAGTGAATAAAAAAGGAATGGTCTTCTCTAGTTCCCCATGTTTCCCTTTGTTTTGCTCTTATTAAAATGTTATCAGATCAACAAGGCACATTTTGTGCATGTACCAGTGAAGCAACTTTGCTTGAGAGACTAACCAATCAGCCATTGGTTTAGAATTAAAAAATAAAAAAGCACTTGTACGTCATAAAACAGACTTATTGTAACATCAATTCAAGAAGAGCCTTGCTGGCTCAACACAGCAACTGAATTTATATTTGGAAGTAATCAACAAAGTTGATAGATTTGGGTTATTATAAAAATTTAGGATCAAATGAAAGCAGTCTAAATTGAAATGTGGCTAGCCGTGTTTCATTCTTCCAAATGTATTGAAAATGCTTTGATATTACCAGATACAGTTAACTGTGCAATTACGGTAATTTGTACTGTAGATGAAGCTCACACAACATTGTTATAAATTTGAGAAAAAGCAATCAAAAGTTGTACTGCTAACAAGTGCAGTAAGTTATCTGTGAAATAACATAGTAACAACAGAAAAGAATTTAGATTTAGGAACTATTTCATTTCTCAGTTGAAGGTATTTTAAGTAAAAAAGGCATTGCTTGCTGCTCTTGAATATTAAGAACAATTTTGCATCAGAACAATCAACACTGATAGAGTCATTAAGGTATTATACTGTGGCACTATTTCTTCTGCCTTTATAAAGAAAATATTAATAAATACAGATCTATGTGTAGAACTATAAAAATATTGCTAGATGTTTGACTCATGGCTGTCATATTTCAAAGTTTACTCCATGGAAGTGTAATCTCCATATGTAAACACTCATACAAAAGACAGCAATTTTCAAAATGACACTGATTTGTATTATGTGAATAGAAAATAAAACTGAAAACAACCTTATTGTCCATCAGAGGAATAGAGGAAGAAATGTGATGCATTCATATTATATATTATTTTGGTGATATAAAAACTAACGGGCTAGCTTTGGCCTAGTTGGCACGTTCATCATACGTCATCAGCTCAGAGCAAGGCGTGCTATAGTTCATTTCACAAAAGTAGACTTGGAATAGGATTGTCCTTCGTGTCAGTGAGAAATGATGTTTCAATAATTTGAAGAGCATTAATAAGGAAGAGGAGGAGGAGGAGGTGGAGAAAGAGGAGATGGAAGAGGAACAGAAGGGGAAGAAGTTCAGCACAAGAAGGAAGGGCAGGAGGAGGGAGCCCAAGGGAGCGGCAACAGCAATAGTCACCCTCCACTTCTGAAAATGGGCAGAATAGAATATAACTGGAGTGGTAAAGTCTGTACATATGTGATGAAAAATCTCATTTGCTTGAACATCATATCCATGCACCTCCTTTGTGCTCTTCTGAGGTATTTTAAGGTTTTTTTTTCACTAAAAATTATACCTGAACCCAAACAAGTAGAATCTGTAGAAATAACGGCTCAAGTAACAGTGTTATAAAGGAAAATGTGAGCCAAATTTCTTAAAATGTAACAAGCATATTACATGTGCCCAAGGAATGTTTCTTTAGCTACGCTTGGAAAGGAAAAGTGGAACTGGAGTTGCTGAGTTCAGCTGTCGAGGGACAAGCAGCATTACATCAACACTATTAACTTGCCAGTTGGAGTAGTTGAATTTGCTGGAATCCTATAAGATTGAGAGGGAGAGCCAATGACACAACTCTTGTTAAATTTAACAAATACACGCAAGTACAATTTGCTCTTTTTCTACCTAGTATTTATTTCACCTGCATAATCACTTATGTTTCTCTAAGATGGAAATGAGTATTACTTAAATTAATTTATTTTATTTTATTTTCACTTGTCTGGGCAACAATCCAGTGGATCTGTGAATTACCATTTAGGTAAAATCAAATACAAGACAATATTTTAGTTGCTTTTCAGCCAATAGTGATGAAATCTTCCTCAGAAGAGAGAAAAATCACCAAGATTGTAACACTGTTCACTTGAAAGCAGGCAGTGTTTGAGAATAAGTGGAAATATAAGTGAATTTACTGGCACCGAGCTTGTTCACCAGTGTTTTAAGAGGCACAAGGCTGCAAATGAAACCTATTTTTTTTAATTAATTGGCAATAACTGACCTATTTGGTTGTCTTTCTGTGTTATCTCTTTTTACTTTTCTTTTATTATGTTCAATCAGTTGATTACGTATTGAATTGATGAATATACAAACATACAATACCTGATATTGTGTGACCCAGCAGGAAAAAAAGACCAGAAAACAAACACAACTAAAATTTTAAAATAAAACCTAATGTTTAGATTTAGTGCGCAAATGCACAGAATAAGAGTATAATATGTACTTAGCACTTCCTATGTTCCTGGTTCTTCCAAATGTTCTCCATAGAAGTCTACTTGAGTCTTCACAGCCGTTGTCACTTCTCTGCCTCTGTTCTTCCAGTTTTTAGATCAGAAAACTGAGCCACAGGGCTGTTAAAGCTTTTCACCCAGGGTTATCATTAGTAAGAGGAAGAGAGAATAGAAAGGGCTCTAAACTCTCAGGAACTCTCTTAGGAACCGTGAGTGGAGGAGGATGCTTCAGGTGAATTCAATTCACCTGAGTTGTGAGGAAAAAACTGGACAGAGGCACGCAGGAGCTGGAGACAGAAAGTACTTAGAATAGACACATTCTTGCCTTCAAAAACTCATATTTGAAGCAAGAAGCTCAGAAAATAAGCAAACAGGCAATTAATAAACAAATGTCCTAATTAATATGCAATAAGTAAGTAAAGAAATGAATGAAGACCTAAGCAGCACGGGCCGCGGAGGAAGGGAGCGCGCAGAGAAAGCTTCAGCTATGCAGATCAGAGAAGCTGGTGGAAGGTGGCCTTAGAGATGAGGGGCTGCGCAGGGGAAGCCGGAAGAGAAAAGAAAGGGAAGAAGACAAAAGCCAGAAAAAGGGAGACCTTCGTGTGCTGGTAGAGTTTCTGACATACTCCCACAAGCGTGATCAATACTGCCTTTCCTCTTTGGCTTCTTCTCTCTCCTCTATCCCCAACCACTCATAAAGTGTTCTTCCTGGTTTTCAAAACTTTGCTGTACCTCATTTGAGTCACTGCATGTTAGAAATGGTCCAGATGGTCAGATATGGTCCTTGGAGAACAAAAGACCGGTAAGAAATCAGAAGGGATCTTGTCTTAAATTGATCTCAATGTCAAACCAATTTTGTAAAAACTTTAATGAAATCTATTTTGATTATTAAGTTGCATTTGGAAAGTTCAACAGTGAAATTTAAAAATCTTGATCTGACAGCTACTTACTGTATAAAGTCTGATCTTGATTAAGAAGTTCGGAGTAGTACAGGAGAACTTGGCATGATCTAATTCTGTAGAATTTAAAAATATGTGCTTTCCTTCACCAGAAATGTTTATGAAAGTTCCAGAGAAAAAGTTGGGAAATAAGCACACACGCATCCCACCCCCTTTGATCCTTTTGGTCCCTGGAGAAGAACTTGGGGTGGTGTCCTAGAAATTCCATATGGTCAACTTGGGCACTGGAAATTCACCCAGAAGATAGACTAGTGCTTTTTCTCTTCATATTTGTGGTCCAGATTTCCTGAAATTGGGCCTTAGCCTCTTAGTTATTCCAGTAACATCGTCCAGTCTGCCTTATATTTATCAACCTTGCCTGTGATATGTGTTAGAAGTTCTATAATACTATCTTCCAGCATGCTGTACATATTCATTCTTTGCAGCCTGAGCCCTTACCTCAATGTAAAATGTGACTTGAGTTTGCATTTTTGGAAGCAAACATTGAGTAGTATCAGTAAATAGCTTTGCTTGAGTAATTCAAGTCATAGTTGAGAAAGAAGACTCTTGTCCTCAGACTAGTCCTGTGCTGTAGTCTCCACAAAATGTTTTCTTCTTTTCTTTCACCATAGTCACGGGACCAACACAACTATGTGTGCACTTAGATTAGGATCTCCAAGAAAATGAGCCCTGGAGTGATGACTATGCTTTTTCTGCAGGAGTATATCAATGAAGGCTTCTAGAACTGAGCATTAGGGTTATTACTGTTTTACAGCCTTTTGCTCTTGACTGAGAGAAAACTAAAGCACAGATTGCTACGGGCAGCTCAGGTAGCTCAATGTAAATATCACTACTTCGAGGTTCCATGCATTGGCCTTCTCGTGGCAGTGACGTGACTGCACATCCAATACCAGAATCTCAACGTCAATGAGTTGCTTAATTTTTTCTGATAGTGGAAAATTCATGCTTACCAAATTTTATTTCCTCTGAATGCATGCCCTGCTAGCTCCTGAAGTTCCTATGAAGTGCTGATATTCAGGAGAGTGAAGCCCCAGGGGCATGAATAATTTTGTCAAAGAAGGCTGAGGAGATAGCCCAGTGGGCTAAGCGCGTACCTAGACAGCCCCAAGTTCATTCCCCAGTGCTGTATGCCTTGCCAGCCCTGGAACCCTGGGCAGGCCATGCTAGCCATGCTAGCCCCTGGGCAGGCCATGCTAGCCATGCTAGCCCCTGGGCAGGCCATGCTAGCCCCGAAACCAGGTGTGGTCGTGCACACCTATAATCCCATCGCTGGAGAGGCTGAGACAGAAGGATCACTACAAGGCAGAACTGTAAGCGAGATGCTCTATCAAAATAAATAAATAAAAATAAGATAAAATTTACTTTAGAAAAGCAGCATTTCCTTTAAGACAACATAAAAGTTTTAATGCATATACCATAAAATATTTTTTGAAAAGCACACTAAAATAATATTAAAGAGACAGGGGTTGTGAATATTCTAAAGTCAAGGTGGGTACTGATTTTATGATTTTTCTCAGAGTACATACCTACTACCATAGACATTTAAGGTATTTATATTTTATCTTCAGCTTATCTGGCTGACCTCAAGGAGTAGATAATATACAATTTACTTAACGTGACACACTTCTGAGAATAAACGTTAGTTATTCTTGAGAAACGAAGGAAATCTGCTCGACGTGAGCCCCGCCGCCAGCCCCGCTTGGGTACTGCCGGATTCCTTTGCTTTCTTATTTCCAGACGGAAAATGTCGCATCAAATGTCTTCGTGTACCTGGAGCAGCCTGCTAATGTGGCTCGGGCCGTTCTCGGCACTCTGCTAATAGCAGTGCTGAGGACGCCGGGGCCGGGCCGGGGCCGGGCCAGGGCCCGTGACAGTGCCTGTGACAGTGGCCGCGGTCGCAGCTCTCCCTTGTCCTGCGCTGACGGCACCCCGCCCGCCTCCTGGCCGCCCGCTCACGCCGTCCTTGCTCACGCCGTCCTTGCTCACGCCGTCCTTGCTCACGCGGTCCTTGCGCCGGCCGAGGAATCCTTCCCCGCGCGCGTGCCCACTTCGGGCTGCGGACACTGAGGTGCAGCAAGGCTCCGCATTTGCTTAGAGTCACGACTAAGGACAGTAAATCATGAGGGCACTCGCAGCATCGGTGGGGACGCTGGAGTCGCGTGGCCTGGGGCTGCTGTGGCCGCTCTTTCTAGATAGGGGAGCCACGCCTTCAGGCTCTCCTGGCCAGGACTGAACACTTGCTAGTGCTGTGCGGAGTCCTCCCCTTAGGCCATGACCCCATTGATTGATTTATTTTTATTTTTTATTTTTTGGCAGAACTGGAGTGTGACCCTATTTATTGTGCTCCGCATTTGATAATCTAAGTGGGTTTTGTCCGTAGTTACTAGAAGGAGGATTCTCTCTGGTGGATAAAAGGCCAAAGGCGTTGTTTTCCCCCCTCATAATTTGGATAGCTGATCCCAGGTGACCCACTGGCAGGTGACTAGGATGATTCTGCGATGAGGGTGAGGGTAATAGAAATAGTCTTATGCAAACACGCAGCCCAGAGACACTCTTGCATAAGCAGATATCCTTGTAAAAACAGAAACGGAGTGTAAAAGGGCAGGAAAAAAAGAGGGAAAAATCTAGACTATCTTTGGTTTGGGTCCCATAGTAAAGAAAAAAACCTCTTCTCCAGAACAGAAATATATTGTCTTATAAAGAAAGAAATAAAATAAAGCATTACACAAATAACATTCATAATGCATTTTATGTTCTCAGCCTTAAGATTTCTACAGTCACCAGCAACTTAAGTTCATTTATTCATTAAACAAGTATTTATTATACTTCATGCTCTTATGGTGTTCTTGAAGGAATATAAAAAAATATATATGCAGCTGCGTGAAAACAGCACAAAACATCATTCTGAGGACCAAATAATTTTCCACCAGTGAAGTAGCAGAGCACAGGAAGGCTGGGGCATGAAGATCCACTCAGCAAGGTCGGCTTTTCATGCCAGGAGAATGCCAGAGATGAGTGATTTCTGCGCTGGGCTTGCAAGTGGCCCGTGGGATAGAGGAGCAAGGAGGAAAGACAGGTTTTTCAAGGCAAGGAAGCGTTATGAGAGTGGTACATAGGGTTTCGTGTGGAGCCAGTTCATTTAGGAAGACGGCATGGCTTTCTGTATCTCAGATATATTTTATGAGAAAAATAGCATGATTGATCCTAAAATTGATTCAGATTTTCTCCCTATAACTACTTTAGCAGTGCATACATTGAAATATAGTAGGGCTTGTGCTGGCTTCAGACCTCTTCCTGGGACCTTTCAGGTTCACTGAGATGTAGGGAGTAGTATTCATTTTGCTTTCAGCTTATATCATAACTTGGGAATATGATCTGATTTTAAAAACTGGCAACAAAAACAATGGAAATCACCCTGATGGACTCTAAGATTCACTTTTAGGTGTATTTCTCCTTTACAGCCCCTAAAAGTTGGCATTCCCAAAGTTGGCTTTGGAAGTACAAAGAACAATCACACTGCAGTGGGCATTCCTGACCCCCTTGACATTGCTTTCTGTCTCTTGTGTTATTATTTGTTTACTTTCCTGTAAGATCACAGAGAAACAAACTTATCACCTGCCCTTGGCACCCATTGAAGCACACCTAGTCCATATCTAATTTTCCATGTCCTTGGGGTTTCTGCTGCGCGTCTGCCATCCAGTTACAGCTTCTCTTGCACATGGGCAGGCAAGCAGCAAGGGCTCTCGGGAGGGACGTGGTGGTGAGGGAATTGCTAGTTAAGAAAAATAAGTAGGGGCCACAGAGGTAGTTCAGCAGCACAAGTGCCTGCCTGGCAAGCCCAAGGTCTCAAGTTTGATTCCTGGTACAGCACAGAAGGGGGNGAGAGAGAGAGAGAGAGAGAGAGAGAGCAAAGCAACAGGCAGAGACTAGGTCAGTCAAGTGCTTTTCTAAGCATTCAGAGACTGCATGTTCTGCAGAAGTGTTGGGATCATTTCAAGGAGCTGCAGGAAGGTAGGCGAAATTCAGAGGCTGTCGTGTTGTGCAACGCTGCCTCCTCACACAGATAGAGAAAGCTTGGCTGAGTGACCTCAATAGAAATCGTGTATGCGAAGGCTGACGTAGCAAAACCAATTGACACGTAAGGAGGACAGACACTCTTAAATCCTAGACAGGACTCAGGGGCTCAGAAGACGGTATCTTGACTTCACTTCTTTATTTCTGTTAAAAGAAACCCAATATATAGAATGTTCCAGAACACTTATTGAGGATACTTCAGGTACTTTAAATGAGAGTTTGAATCTTGGTTCTAGCAACTCTACTGTGTTTTCCAGCATAGAAAATAACCGTATATACAAAATAGGATAGATATACAGCTACTTTCTTTTAATTCAGTGAGAAGAAAGATTTG
>NDGN011324704.1:0-13727 GCA_002564285.1 Tympanoctomys barrerae
TGACTTGTAAAACAGAAATACCCAACTGAACTACCAATCTAAATCCCTGATTCAAAGAAACTAGAGGAATAAAAGTTTGTTGTTTTAATCTGCTCAGTTTTGGAACAGTTTATTATATTTACTGTAATGAGTAACTACTACAGGGTAGATCATAGATATATAAGTTACAAGGATGAATAATTTTTTAAATTTGTATATTTGGTACAGTGATTCTCCTGCTTCAGCATCCCCAGAACTGGGATTACAGGCATGAGCCACCATGCCCAGTTTAAGGATGGAATAAATTTTAACTCTATGTCCCCTCACTCACATTGTAATATACTTTGTTGCTCCCTTATTTAATAATTGTACCCTACAACATAATTTATTATTAGTATTCTGTAGAATAGAGATGATGAATTTCACTGGGCTCTATTACCATGGTTGAGGTATTTAGTTTCTAATTGTTGTTCATGAATATTCAATCTTAATGAATATCAAGTTATATGGTTAATTTTCTTCATTTTAAGCAATGGAAACTTTTTCCTGGGAAATAAAACAAAAAGAAATTTATTAAAGAGGTGTTTGATAAAAATTAAAATTATCAACTATGAAAAATAAAACAAAATACTTTAGGAATTAGAAAAAAACACACACAATATAACCAGCAGTGGGGGAGATCAAAATAGTGTCATAGAATTTGTTAGATGAAGGAAATGAACCCATATTAAAGCCCTACATGTAGGCGCCTGGCCACCACTCACCTATTGGTCCTCCTAGCGCCAATACCACAGTTATGTCAAGAAACCTTGTTGTAGCCTCATGATTGCCAGAGAAAATCCTCTCGGTCTTTTCCATGAGTGTGGAGTTGACAAATGCGACTGGTAGAGTCTGGTCTCTGCCCTATCCTCTGTAAAAGGGAGGAGAAAAGAGACTCCTTGAGAGATTACCTTTCTATACTGGGACAGAACTATTCTCTCTCATTGCAAAGAATGTTTACACATTTAGAATTGAAGAGGAGTGTCGCGTGTCCGTTGAAATCCATGTTGGTGCATGCTGCGTCAACTCAAAGCCTTTTTCTGATGCTTAAAAAAATTCCTTCCTCTCCAGTTTACTGGATTTAATCTGAATGCATCCAAAGTATATTCACCTCCTCCTTCAAAGGCAGCAATGAGGACCCCACTCATTATCTCTTCCTGAGGAACCACTTCTCTAGCTCACTCACAACCCATTTTAACCCTTCTGAAGGTCCCAATTGAAAAGTTGTTCAGCCCCAACATGCACTGCACAAAATAGGAGAAATGAATATGAAAGAAGAGAGAAGTTAGGGGGACCATCCACTTGGGGCACCCCTCCTGTCCCTCTCTCTGACCTGAGCTTTCTTTCCCTCAATAAATATATTCTACTCATAAAAAAGAGAGAGAAGATAAAACTACCCCTTTCAGCAAGGAAGAAAACATAAGACATCATCTCTGATGGCTTTTCTGTAATTGATTGTGATGTTATCACTTTTCTTCTCTATTCATTTCATGAATCTTTTAAAATTTATCTATCTATCTATCTATCTATCTATCATCTATCTATCATCTATCTATTTATTTATTTAGGACAGGATCTACAGGGTCTCACTACAGAGATAGGACTTGCAGTGATCCTTCCTGTTTTTCAGCCTCCCAAGCCCTGGGATTACAGGTGAGCACCACCATGCCCAGTCTCAGTCACTGTTTCAGCACACCCTGGGGATGGGGCCAGTGTGGCAAGCAGGGATATTCTTTTAAAATTTAGCCAACTCTTCAACTGTTTCTGTTCTGATTGACGTATCTCAAACATTTACTCTTAGAAATCCAATAAGCCTTTGGTTGTCTTACTGACATCGATGCCATACTCTTCCAATTAATTTCATCAATGAACAAGTCAGTACCCCAAAACACCCTCATATATCCCTTGACCTCCATATTTCCTACTTTCTTAATTGTGTAGCTGTAATTATAATTCTTTCTCATAGTCAGAATCCATCTAAAAAAGTCAACACTCTAATCCTCTATATCTTTTGTTTTCTTAGTGCCCTGAAGAGACTGAACTATCAAGTATCATTATGTACTTATCAGTTAAAAATGTCATTTTTGTTTCTGATATATGAATTCTGCAATGGATTCCAAATAAGCCAAACCACAGCACTCAGGGTTGCATAAATAGAAGGCTAAATTTGGTGAGTTTCTATATTTGCACAGGACTCTAAAGACCCAGATTTTCACTTCTAGTCCCTAAGTCAGTTGACCAGAGGCAGTTTGTTCATGGTATTTTAGGCATGAATAGAGTGGCTCCACACTTTACTTGTGCCTTTAGACCTCATCAGTCTCATTTAACACAGCCATTTCCATTTGATGATAAAGCATTTTTAGGACACAGCTGACTTCATAAATAGGTAGATTACTCCATTAAGTGTATAGTATAAGGGGGACATGGTGGCACAGCCCTATAACCCCCAAATTCAGGCAGCTGAGGCAGCAGGATCACTGTGAGTTCAAAACCATCCAGGACTAAATACCAACCAACCTCCCCCCGCCAAAGCAATCAAACAAAAACTCCTCCCCAAATTATAATGTCCAGTTCCACTGGTCATGTGTTTAGTTGTAAATAGGTACCAAGGATTAGTCAGAACATGACAAAGAATGAGCATAGACACTTAAGAAAATGGTAACATCATATTCACAAATTATAAAGACTTGTGCTATGATTATCTTGGAGCTAGCTATCCATTTAGCCACTGCTTAGTAAATAAAACATAAAGAAATTCATTAAAAGGATGTTTGATAAAACTTATCATCCATGAAGAATAAAACAAAATATCTTAGGAAACAGAAAAAGTGACATACTGTATAATTCCATGGAGTCCAACCAGGAGTGGGGGAGATCAAAATAGTGCCGTAGAATCTGTCTGATAAAGGAAAGCCTTACATGTGGGTGCCAGCCCACCAGCACTCAGTTGCCTTTCTAGCACTAATGACATAATTATCTCAGGAAACCTTGTTTCAGCATCATGCTGGCCAGAGAAGACCCTCTTGTGTCCTAAAGTAATGGATCTGCCCCTGGTATAGTGTAGTTAGCGGAAGAGTCTTCCTTTCCTCTGAGTCCTTCCTCAACCTTGGTTCCCTTAGGAAGGTCACATAGATCCTTAGACTGCAGTCCAAAGTGGTTATATGTCACTCCAGTGCCAAAGGCCTGTGTCATGCTCTTTCATAGTAAAACCTTATCATGTGCTTTGTATGGGACTAGAAACATTCTTCAGATGAATTACTATTACAAATTTCTATTTTCGTGATTTTTCTCTCATCTTTTGGCACATGTAAATTTTCCCCACATACCTTTTACCTACAGTTCTATTTCTTATTCCTCAGAGTCTCTAAGTATATTATTAATAGAACGAGCCAGAATGTCTGTAGGATGGTAAGATAATCCATCTTTCTAAAGGAAACTCACCTATCTCCTATGAAGACTGATACGATGTGGAATTTCCCAAATACAGGGAGTCCCGAGACAGTGACATCTGTCTGTTACAATAATGAATGATTCTTTTTAGGTCTGAATTTACAATCAGAAAGAAGTCAGGCTCTTACTGACTTGAATGAAGTGGTGAAGTACAAATATACTTGACACCTAGATGCACTGCTAAGAGGCTCTTAATTAAATGCCTCATTCAAACAAGAACCCCAGCGCACTTTTCCATTATGACTTTCATCGTAGCTTGACTTTAGAGAATAGGCGTGCTGCAAAGCTGACAGTTGAGTTTGTTTTGGTGTGAAGATTGTGAATGCTTTTTGTTAGTGTCAAAGTTCAACAACATTCAACTTCACTAGTCTTTTGTCTGGAGAAATGTTGAAAAAATAGGTTTAGAGCAGGGTTGGCAAGAGATACCCTCAAAACTGAACTTATATTGCTTTGCTTCTTCACTGATGAGCCAGGTGTGGTGATGGGGGGGCAATTTCAATTTCTTACTTGTGTAAAGGGAAATAGTACCAGACTTGTCAACCTTTTCCATCCTTACTCCAAACTCTCTGCTTATAATTTTCCTGTTTAGTCCACAGACCCTCTATCCCTGTTGTTTACCTAACATAGTCACAGGAGTTTGACTGTCTCCCTTTATTCAAATTGCTCCGGCTGAAGATATTCCAAGGGTAACTACATAATGGTTGAATAGTTAACAAATACCACTCAGGGTATATTATAGTTAAAAGCATTTTTAATTCTAGTTTTCTTAGTTTGTGCAGCTATAAGAGATACCAAGGACTGGGGGGCCTTATAAACATTTACTTTTCCAGTTTTGGAGGATCGGGGGAGAAGAAACTAAGAGAAAGGAGACAGCTTCAGTATTTCATAAGGAAGTCTTCCCATCCACTCCCTTGGGTTTTCAGAAACAAAAACTTCTTGTTTTATTCCCTCATTTCACACACACACACACACACACACACACACACACACACACAGAGAGCAAGAGTGATAGTGATCAAGAAAAACTCAGAGAGACAGAGAGACAGAGAGAGCCTGTCTCTTGATAGCATTAATTCCATTCATAGGGCTTTATTCTCCAGATCTACTTGCTTTCCCAAGTTCTCATCTCCAAATACAATCATCCTGGGAATTTGGTTTTAGCATATAAATTTTGGAGAAAGAACAAAGTTTTAGTTGTACCATTAATTAACACCATATACAGTAAAAGCAGAAGTACAGTATTTCATTATCTGATGCATGAGTTCTAGATTCCTTTGTACTGCACATACCAGTACATGTCCAGTATTTCAGGTGAATTCTTTTGTGTAAAATTGCTGGGTCTAAACAGCTTATAGTATTTTTAAGAAGCTTGAGCAAATATAAAGACAAAATATGAATTACATCTATAGATCAACAGTGTACAAAGTGCTATTTTCTTTATACCCTTTGTTAATGTTGTGTTACCAATAATCTTGGTTGGGATGGTGAGATAGCTCATCAGACTAAAGCACCTGCTTAGATAAGCTTAGGCAAGCTTAGGGACCCTGGTTCAATTCCTGGTACCACATGCTCAGGGTGGGCTGAGCTGGCCAGAGTCCCGGTGTAGTGGGGCATGCCTGTAATCCCAGCTCTGGGGAGGCTGAAAGTAGAAGGATCACTATGAGTCTGAGCTGTGTAGTAAGCCCCTGCAAAAATCAAACACATTAATAATAATAATAATAATAATAATAACCTTTGTTGATCAGCAATGTAAAAGAGGGTGCTATTTTAATATGCACATTTCATTCATTTGTAATGAAGTTGCATGTTTTATGTTTCTTGTACTGACTTTGCCAGTTTAAACTAGAGACTTCTCTCCTTTTGTCTTATTGATTTCTAAAACTTTTTTATATATTAATGTTAAATATTTACTTATAACTCGTTTAAAGTGCTTCATTTAGTTTTTAATGTTAGAAGAATATTTTAAGTGTAGTTATAATAATGTAACAAAATTTTATTTAGTATTTTTTGTCCAGATAAGTCAAAAGCATACCTGGAAAGCTTATACAGTGTTAACACTATGTAAGTGTTTCTTTATAATTTTTATAAAACTTTCAAAACGTAAATCTTTTCCCAATCTAAATTGTTACTTGAGGATAGCAATTCAACTTCACCCTTAGCAAATATAAAGGGACTTTTCTGGCTCCATTTATTAAACAGATTACCTCTTCCCAATTGATTTGTAGTACATTATATCCTATACAGAATTCTTCTGAATGATAGTGTTTGACCTGTTTATACCTGGACATCCAGGTTTGTTTTGATTTTGAAACTCTGTATTGTTTTGTTACTTGGAGATTTTTGAAACATTTTCTATGTTATATTCTGTTCTTCATTTGATTTTGTTACTTGGTTAGAGAAAATATTGTTTTCTGGAACAATGTTACTTTCTCAACTTAGTCAATTTGTCAAAACTATTGAATCTAAAATCTTAGTCCTAAAATAGTGCTGTAGTGTTGTTTTGAATTATTATTCTATTCTTATGTAAAATAAATATTTATGACATTTGTATTCATCTCATAGTTATTACCAATATTTATTTAGCTTTAACTGTGTTTTAATAGTTTCAATGCCTCCAAAGATACAGTCACCTGTGTTCTTGAAATATCTATTTTGATTGTTATATTAGTGAACTGAAATTATGTTTTCAGGGAAAATATTTGATTCTCCAAAGAGTTGAGCAAAAATATATTTTATTGGCTGCAACATAGACACCCAAGAACCTAAACTTACTCTTATATGTATGTCTTTTGCATTGTCAGTATATAGTTTCATATCTTAGCTGGTTATTAGTCTTTCACGTATATAAATTTTATCTAAAAGAGTGTGTTTTGGTATCTGACCTATTGAATATCTTAAACTGTAACATTCATTTAAGATAGTTATTTTGATACATAGATAATTATTAATTAGAACATTAGTTTTGCCATTTTATATCACTAAAGACATGCCTAAGAGTTTTCAAAGTTTTGGTTGCAGGCACCAAAATGACAGAGTGGTAAGAAACAGAGAAAGAGCCTCTCTGAATGTTACTATCCAGATGCTGGAAAATAGCTGAGAAAGACAAGGAGGAAGGAAGTAGTTTCCTTGGACCCAGAAAGGACATGAAGTGTGAATTGAAGCCCTTGGACAGAGTGAAGAGAGAAACTTCAATGAAAAAGAAGGAAGTGGCCTGCACACCGTCTCTCTGAGATAGGATTCACTGCATGAGAGGAGTCATTCAAATCCGCAGACACGTGGTGACTGCTGCCAACCCCACAGGCCTCCATGGAGAGACACAGTAGTGGAGAAAATCAGTGGAAATGAAGGGCTGCATTAGCTGGTGGTGAGTGCTGAGGGCTCGGTTGTCTCATGTGAGAAAGAACTTGGCTGGGAGCCATCTTGGAGATGGGCTGGCTGAACTCAAAACTCAGAGGAGCAGCCAGATGCATCTAGTGGCTCTCAGCTGGGCTCAGCCTCAAGGAAGGTGCATTGAACGGTGCAGGCTGAATGAGTCTGGTCTCAGCCAGAAGGTGCAGGGTCACTGAGATTCTCTAATACCCTTCCAAATAGCTGCTGCAGGCTTGCTGAGAAAAAGTAACACAGATTAAGACTCTGCCTCCACACATTGCCTTCCAGGGACAGCAGAATCAAACCTGGAAGTGGTTTGATTTTTTTTTTCTCTCTTGCTTGTTTTTTGTTGTGGTGGTGATAATTTTGTTTTGGTTTTATTAACACTCATTGTTTGATCTTGTACTTATATGAGTGTGGACATGGTTTTTAGCCTCTTTGTGGTTGTGGTTTGTTTTGTTCTTCTTTTTGTCTCTTTCTTCTCTCCTTCCCTCCAATCTTTTGCATCAGTTTCTTAAAGTTAGTATGATTCCCTTCTGTCCTGCAGGCTTCTAACTTCTTTCTCTTTTATCTTTCTATTTTTTCCTTAAGCCTTCTTAATGCCTGAGGGTAAAATTACCATGTTAAGGACTTATATATTGCATATTACTTTCTAGTCTGTTTTAGATTTTGTTATATAAGCACAAATCTGTTCATACAGCTAAAGGTGTCAAATTAATTGTTACCTCAGTTTGTCATTTCCTAGGCTGTAACTTATGCTATTGTCACTGCTGGTGGTACCACATTAGCCAAAAGCAACAAAATCGTATAAACAGCTATTCTTCCCTGTATTACAAGCCTGAGATTGATTGATGGTCATAAAAAATACTGTGGTACAGTGCCAGAGAACCAAGGACTGGGAAAAACTTATAGCAACGTTTCATCTCCAAAAAATTAAAGACAGGGTCTTGAAACAGACTCAAAGCCCAAAAATCCATTATACTTGGAGGATACCTAAGAAAAATAGGCATTTCCTAAGGGTCCTGAATACTAGCAACAAAGCAACTGGACACAGGCAATTTACAAACATCACTCCAAGAATTAAATTTTTTAAAAAGGAAAAGAAAATGAGAAGACACCTAAGCAGGATGCAAACCCAAACTTCCAATTTACTGAAAAGAAAAGCCAGTGTACTATGAGATGGGATAATCTAAAAGGCCCCCACCTGGACTCTCTGACATAGTAACACAAAAGCAATTGAATAAGGCTCTAGAAAAAAATCAAATTAAAAATAATTGCTCATATAGCTGCAAAGATGGTGCCCACAAAGTAAACCATGCTTAGTGACTCTAGAGCAGATACAGACAAAAAATAGAGGAGTTTAAGAAAATTTTGGAAGCCACAATAGCTCAGCATAGAAAATAAATGGAACTCCTGAGGCAGACTCAAGCAGATATCCAGGAGAATAAAAATTGCACTGAAAGTATCAGTAGCAGATTAAGCCAATATGAGGACAAGATCTCTGATATAGAAGACAGACTTGCAGTTAGCAATCATATAAAGGAAGATTTCTTAAGAACAGCAAGGTGCCATGAGAAATCAACACAGCAGCTTCTAGATGAGGTAAACACGAGTAACTTAAGCTTGATTGGAGTCAGTGGATAAGCAGGAGAGAGCACAAATATATAGAAAAACTGCTCACAGACATCATGGCAGAAACTTCCCTGGTGGGGAAAAAGAATATGACATACAGGTAAGTGATGCAGGTAGAACTCCAATTGGCCATAATGAAAAGATCTACAGCCAGGCATGTCATCATCACGATTCTGGAAATTCAACACTAGAACTGAATCTCAAAAGCTGTTAGGGAAAATAAACACAAATCATCTATGAAAGAAAGCCCAACAGAAACACAGCTGATTTTTCAGCACAAACCCTCAAGTCAAGGAGATTTTGGAGGGAGATATTTCATGTTCTAAAGGAAAACATCCTTCAACAAATATCGTTGTACCACACAGAACTATCTTCTAAACTAATGAATAAGTAAGATGCTGCATGACAAAGAACCATCTGAGGAAATTTATAACCACCAAACCAGCACTCCAAAATGTTTTGAAGAACACTCTAGAAAGAGATAACAAGGATGACAAGTACATGAACCCCAATAGAAAGAATCCACCAGGCAAGGGAAACAATTAATCAGATGGAGGGTGACAAAGAGGGGAAGCCAGTGACAAGAAAATAAGACAAGGATAAGTCAATATATATATATCAGTTATATCCATCAATGTTAATGGTTTCAACTCATTAGTCAAAAGACAGACTGGCAGAGTAGAATAAGAATCAAGATCCAATAATATGTCACATACAAGAAATACATTTAAGGGGCTGGAAAGATAGCTCAGCAAACTAGACACCTGTTTAAGCAAGTGTAGGGGCTGGAAATTGATCCCTGGCACCATATGCCACTCTGGCCCCACACCCGGGCATGCTGAGCTGGCCACTGAGGCTGGGTGTGGTGGCACATACCTGTAATCCCAACACTGGGGAGGCTGAAAACGGGAGTATTACTATGAGTCCAAGTTTTGTAGTAAGACACTGTACCAAATACATAAAAAATAGACACATGTAATTAAAAAAAAAAGTTCATAGACTGAAAGTTAAAAGATGGAAAATCACTGAGTCTAAGTTTCATTGTGAGACCTTGTCCCAAATATGTATTTTTCCCCCCAAAAAGGGACTTTTTTGTCTGTTTTCTTTTTTGGTACTGGGGATCAAACTCTGAGCATTGTGCTTGCTAGACAGGCACTATGCCACTGAGATATATTCCCAGCCCTCAAATACATTAAAAAAAAATAAAGTCATCTAACAGCCAACATCATACTAATTGAACAAAAACTGGAAACTTTTACACTAAAATCAGAAACAAGACAAGGATACCCACTGTTTCCACTCTTACTCAGCATAGTCCTCAAGACTTTAGCCAGAGAAATTAGACAAGGGAAAGATCTAAAAAGAATAATGATAGGAAGGGAGGATGTTAGATCGTCATTATTTGCAGATGACATGATACTCTATGCGGAAGACCCCAAAACTCCACTAAAAGACTGCTAGGTTATAGCTGGATACAAAGTCCACACTGAAAACAATAATCTTCTCACTGAAAAGAAAGCTTTGCTACTTTTGTTTGGACAATTAAATGCCTATATCTTGTACTGTGAGTAACTGATTTAAAGATAACAATATGAAATGTATTAACCATTGTTACCCCCCTATTATCTTGTTTTGAATCTTTGTTTTATTTTTTTCTCTTTAAAATAAAATTTAATGAATTCGAAATTTTTGAGGATGCTCTTTGCTGTTTGTAGACCTGCTCTGCATCTTGACACCCTTGCATTCCAAGAGCTTAAGTAGCTGGCTTAATTTCACTAAAATGTTCTGTCACAAGAGCGGAAGTGGTGTCAGGTTCTCCATGTGCCTGCACCTTTGTTTCAAAAAGTTTTATGTAATTATATCCTTGATTCTGTCTTATATATTAAATATATATTAAATATATATAAATATATATATTAAATATTCTGCTTTTCTCTGAGAATTTTCATTTGGATTCACTGGATTCTGTATTAACTTTTCTGGCTTGTGCCATTCATTGTTGATTTGATTTTTCTGTATGTTCTGTGATAATCTGTACTGACTTCAAGGCAGACTTCAATTCTTTTCCTGAAATGCTGATTTCCCTACAGCATTTGCTATTTCATAAGAAAAAGCACATCCCTGGATCCTTCTTTTGCACTTGGATTGTACTTGGTTTTATTCATTCGCTGCCATGTTGTTTCATTTATTACTCAAGCAGAATGTATTTCATCTGGACATTTCTGATAATTTAAAGTGATCTTTCTTATAACCATAATCTTCTGCACATTGTGTGTATCTGTTACATCTTTCTTATATAAAATCCCTAAGTTTCCTATAATCACTAATAATATATGTTTACACATTCTTGAATGAAAAACCGATTAACTCAAGCCCAATGCTGGTCATTAAACCACTGAGCCAGAAATGACTAGATGTCTTTTGTTGGATCTTAAACTAATATTTGGGTGATGTGCCAAAAAAGCTAGCTAAGTTGGGTGGGTCGTGATGATTAAGGCAGCCCCAATATTTCTGAATCATAATCTTCTACTATTTATACTGTGTTTAAGGAGGATATTTTTTCCTAAATAACTTGAGGTATTATGCATTTATTTCTTTGTTAGTAATGGTGTGCTTAAAAATCCAATCCTCTCACTTACTCACAAAGATTTTATTGCCTTTGTTTCTCCTATTTGGGGCTTTATATTCCACTCTACATTACCTCTTTGCTTTAAATCCAGCTATTGTTATATGTTACTGTAACCTTGTTCATTAGTAGAAAGCAGGATGGTGTAAGAGAAAAGTGAACACACAACTGAGTTACAGAATTATGAAAAACTGTTGTGATCTTGATATTACTGTTGGAACTTTGCATCTTTCTTGTGGCATGGAGTGGGCTTCCAGAACACTGTTTCCAGAACACAGAATATGTGTACAATCTAGTAGATGGGAAAAGATCGTTGTAGGTTGTCTCAGTTACTCTTCTCTTGTTGCTGGGTCAAATACCCAACACCCAAAATGAAGGAAGGAAAGGTTGATTTAGCTCACAGTCAGTGGAGGTTTCAGCCCATACCCAGCTGGCTCCAAGGCACAGTGGCACATGGTACAGAGCAGCCATTCAAGGCAGTAGCAAAGAACAAGAACAATGGGAGTGGTGGCAGCTCAGGCAGCTCTCTAGCCTCTCTCCCCTCCTCACATTGTAATGCAGAGTAGCTGCCCAGGGCCCTCACACCCATAATCCCAGTATTGGATCAAGAATCAGTCACAAGCTCTAGAAGCTGCCCCGTGACTGCATGAGGTTTTTGGAGGACAAATAGACACCAACCACATCAGAGGTCATGTTGATGCCATGCATGGACTACTGCTGAGAAGGGTGTGTGTAGGAGGATGAGGGGAAGAGGCTGAGGAAGGCCACACATTCATCATTAAATGTACCTGGCCATGGAATTTGCTCTATTCTGATTAAGGCATTCACCTGCTATATTTAGGGCAGGTGTGTGATACGGTGCGACAGGGAGAGTTCTGACGATGACTTGAATGGAACAAGAAGATATTCCTATTTGGGAGACCTTAGAGGAAACTATTAAAATAGTCTAGTGAAGAAAGAGAAAAGTCTGACTTGAAGCCAGGTCTACAATATGGACCACATTGGTTCTAGAAATACTGAGGAGGGAAGATGAATAGAAGAGAAACAAAGGGAAAAGAGTGACCTAGAATGGTTCTTGTGCATTTGGTTACTATTATGGAGCCAGGGTCTGTGATAATCACTGAAATAAATTACATTGTTGAGGGTGTGTTCTGGAGTGGTTATGATGAGATGAATTCAATTGTAGGATTTTATTAATAATTTCAGGCAGACAATCTTCAAGGGCAATGATAACGGTGGTGGAATAACAACAAAATATTTCCAATGATAAAGTGAGGTAAGTTTATATTAAGCATGCATAGCAAGATTAAAATATTTGGGTTGTAATATGCTATTGTAAAGGCATAGATAAAATGGGAAAATTAACTAGGAAGATCAGTGCTTAAATCAGTGTTCAGAGTTTAGCGTTGGAAGGCAGGAAATTAATGTTCTTGAATGTGTCTTGCTCATTAAGAGCAGGATTTGAGGCAAAGCACTTGGGCATTTGGTTTCTCAGATTCCTACTTATAAAAGACAGATAATATCATCTTTCGATTATTTCCTAGGGTCTTAAGATTTGGGCTAGGTAACTGATGCAAAATTACTTCCCATATGCTGGTTTAATATCTGAAATGATCAGAAAGAAAATATTAGATATTTGTTAGAAACTGCAAATTTACGGGAAAAATTTTAGTGGATGACGCTATGACACCAACATTTTTGTACACTTCCATGTCACCTTTGATGTTAGAGTATATTTAATTTCATTTTTATCTATAGTAGTTTAGCTTTTAGAACATTACAAATTCTGACACATGCAAGTAAAATAGAGCTAAAGGCAATTTTTACTACAAGAGAAATTTTTGTAATCATTTTTTAATTAGCATTTTTCTTTATTAAAAATACAGGAAGCAAGAAAAATAAAATAAATTTGCATTCAATATTAATATAATATCAACTCTTGGCTAGGATTACATCATAAATATCACAGCCAAACTTCTTACAGAACTAAATACAGAGCATTTTCATATTCTTTCAAACAAGCTCACATAATTAAGAAAGTGTTTTTCAAATGCAATAGAATTATCTCATTTACTCTGCTGTATTTACATATGTCTTTCATGAAGACTTATTTGGCAGTAACTCTAGCTGTTCTTTAAATAAGCATACCAAAATACTTCTTTGGAGTCTAAAGTTCTGCTAAGAGGGAAAATATCCACACCAATTTTGCTTCTGAAAAGATATCATCACTGCTCTTTTTGTTGGTCTAGAGACAAAATATTGGAGAAAATGGAATTTTACCAAGAGCAAGTTATGAATTGTCTTCCACAGAATTTTATCCTACAGCTTTTCCTTAGCCAATAAAAAATAATGGATTAGGAAAAAATCCCTACCTATTTGCCTCAAAGTATTTCAGAATAAAGAAACTGATAATTATTTACCCAGTGGCAATCTCAGGTAAGTCTCCTTGGGCAGGAATCCAAATAAGAGACTGGAGCATGATGGATTGCGTTTGTCAGAGGAAGCTCCACACATTCAAAACTGAAGGCAAGCGGGACCCATGTCTATCTGGCAGGTATTATGAGCTAGTACCCATTTAGAACCATTTAGGTGGATTCATTAATAAGCTTTTTTTTTTTTTTTTTTTTTTTTT
>NDGN011324720.1:0-14575 GCA_002564285.1 Tympanoctomys barrerae
GCACAAAAAAAAAAAAAAGAAAGAAAGAAAGAAAGAAAATAGATATATCTTCATAATCCACCATTCTTTCTATACCATGTCAGAACTCGTCGACATCATATTCCATGAAGAATGAAGAAAAAATAAGAATGTATTCTCCAGTTCTTCTTGTCAACCCTCTTGTGTACATTCATGCACCGGAGTTAGCAACTAACACTCTAAGAATAACCCCCTCTATCTGTGTCTGTTCCAAATGAAAACTAAAGTGAAGACATGATATACAAAGGTAATTACTTGTCCATAGTTTCAAAATAATCATAAATTTGGAACAAAGTCTGTGACTGATCTTATAATTTTCTAAACTACTTAGGCAAGTGAAATAAAAACTTTTGATCTCTTCAAAATACAATGATACAGCTAATAACCTGAACTGAAACTGCAGACAACTTTGTCTATTTAGTTTAGTTTATTAAAAATCTAAATTTTAGGCTATAAAGCAATCATTTTTATGTTCCAGGGCAAGTTCCTTTCAGTTTCATGTCATGCGAATACTAATAATCTCCATTTGGTCTCTATTCAAGAGTCCACTGTCATCATACTGCCGTCTCCAACATAACAGCGAAGTCAGAACACTTTCGTGTTGCTGATGGCTGAAAACTCCGCATATGTGAAACTGGTCCCATCCTCAGCGAGACTATAGTGCTAGCTCTTGAGAAATATGTACCGCTGCATCATGGTTAACGTGCTTGCTGAGTTATTATTTACTGCTGAAGTTCCTGTCATGCTGCAGAGAATGAGTGTTGCTCAACCAGAATAAATTTAACAGATATTCAACCATCAATTAAAAATACGTCATGAAAATTCTAAACCACGGCCACTTTTTATGATTGTTCACCATAGAGAAGTATCACTCAATATAGGCCATGAAAACCTCCAGTTGAACACAAACATTAAGGAATCGAGCCTCCCAGCCTCGCTCATAGAGTAAGAGAGCACCGCTTTACGTCCAACTTAAATGCATTTTTATACTGTAATCAGCAGTACATTCTACTGGTACATTAAGCATTTCGGTGCTAAATCTTTATATTTTTCCTAATTACATTATAAAATATATGACATACCTAGAATTTAAATCTCAGAAGCAAATATACTATACCATTAAAAGCAAATAACACATAAACTGAAATACAGATACACCGTTTAGGGATAATAAAGAAACTAATAAGAAAAGCTATTAATCTTTGAAATGAAAAGGAAGGAAATCCACGTTATCATCAAACTTAAAAACATTTTTGAAAAATGATTTTTATTTATAACATATCTACATTCAAAAAGGATTTGGGGCATATTAAAATAAAGGGTGCTCCATAACATTTTCATAAGTCACAATCTATTTTAGTGTAGAACTTTAGGATGGAAAATTAAAAGACATTAAACACCTTATTATTGAGAATAAAATAAAATTTTATAGCTTAATATATTCCCCAGAACGGGCCAGCCAGATAGCTCAGTGGACTAAAGCGCTTGCTTAGGCAGAGCACAGCTGCTGGGGTTCAATCCCTGGCGTGCTGTGCCAGCTCAGCGCCCAAGACCCACTGAGAGGCGACCGAGACTGGGCGTGGTGGTGCGCGCCTATAATCCCAGCGCTTGGGAGGCTGAAAACAGGAAAATCACTGCAAGTCCAATCTACACAGTGAGACCTGTAGACCCTACAGACGCTGCACTAAATACTATATGTATTATATTACCCAGAAAATAAAAGTACATTGAAACATTTTTTTATTTTTTAAAGAAAATAAAAAATAGTAAAAAAGAAAAGAAAAAACATTAGAAACTACACAGAATTTCACTAAACAAAATAATAGGAATCTAAAACTGTTATATTGTACATTATTATCTTCAAATTAGTTGTTCAGGTGATCAGATGTAAGTATGCAAAATTGGGAGAGAGGGAGGGAGGGAGGGAGGGAAGGAGGGAGGGAGGGAGGGAGGGAGGGAGGGAGGGAGGGAGGGAGGGAGGGAGAAACGAACGCATCAACTGCTCCTTTCACTGCACCAGCAGGAATGAGCAGTACAAGCCTCCCTGCTGTCCTAAGCATATACATATACATTTTTCCCTTCCTTCTTTCTTTCTTTTCTCCTTCCCCTCATCCCAGTTGTTCCTCCTGTTGACAGTTTCTTTCCCCATTGCAGTGTTTATTGTATCTTTCAGATTTTAGTTTCTTTTTCAGGTTCTTACACTAGGGAGACAGTTGGATGTTTAAACATGCAGGTCTCGTTTATTTCACTTATGAGTATGGTCTCTAGTTGCATTGAAACTACATTTTATTTTTTTTCTTTTTACCGAATCAATTTATCTATTTATATCCCACCTTTATGTTATAAGTTACATGAAACATTAATTATCTCACCAGCACATACAATCCTTTATGCATACAAAGAAGAATGCATCACAGCTCGAGGGTAAACATATTCTATAGGATTTCATCTTTTCTCAGTCCTTTTGGACACTGTATTATAACTGAATTCCCACTGGCCATTGGAAAAGTGTAGTATCTAAACAATGAGTTCTCAACATGGGCATCATGGTCTAAAGGACAGCTCAGCGGTGTGAAGGTCCTGCTTAGGTAAGCTGGGCAAGTGCAGGGACCGCTGTTCAAGCCCCAGCTCCACAAGCCGCGCCAATCCAACCCCCAGGGTGGGCTGAGCCAGCCACAAAAAAAAAGATTGAGTAAACATAGACATCATAAAATAGAAACATTTTAAATATTTTAAATTAAAACTACTCATACACATTTAATATAGAAATACAAAAATAAGTAAATCCAATTAAAAAGTAAAATATAAAGAATAGTTTTAATAAAGTCAACTGATTTTATATAAAGAAAAAGTTTATCTTCAAGAAAAAGATGGCAAGCTAATGGAGGAAAGTAAAAGCAACAATTTGAAAGACAATAAAGAGAAATTATAAAACAGTAAGAAAAGCTTATAAACCAGAGCTGAATAAAAATGCAAACTAGCAACAACGGGGGCCAGGGAGGTAGCTCGGCAGTCTCAGTGCCTGCTGGCAAGCACAAGGCCCTGGGTTTGATCCCAGTACCATATGCGGCGCAGGCCCCAATACCAGGCATGGTGGTGCACGTCTGTAATCCCAACTGACACAGGAGGATCCCTACAAGTCTGAGCTGTACAGTGAGACACTGTATTGAATTAAACAAACAAACAAACAAACAAAACAAGAGCAACAATATCCAAAGGGGTCCACAACTGGGCAAGGAAGGAAGTACATAAGAAGGATGCCCTTCAGTGCCCTAGGAGACAGGAGTATTAACTGGTTTAAAAAAAAAGTTTCAAAAGGCAATCTGATAAAATTAAGCAAAATTTACAAAGTTAAATTAACGTATTTCAATTCATGGAATGTTCTAACCTTTATGGCCTATTTCAATGAAAGAAAAGCTACAGAATAAACTAAGGGATATTTTTAAAATTGTATATTTTCCTGTATGTGAATTAAAAGAAAGTGGACTATAAGAAAGAAATCAAGCCTTGAATACTTTACTTTAAAAAATCGCTAAGAGTTGGGTTACAGTGTGAAATAATGTTTTTGATACCAGGGATCAAACTCAGGATCTTGTGCTTGCCAGGCAGGTGCTGTGCCACTGAGCTACATCCCCAGCCCTAAAATAAACTTTTAAGGTTTGTTTTTCTATAATACTTCCATAAAGTTTGAAATTCCTTCAGAAAATATAGTTTTGCTTATAAGAAAAATGTTAAGCATTAATGACATAATACATTATTCAAATATTAGAGACAGTATGAAATCCACAGCTGACACAACTATGCCACTATGAGGGTGACTCTACGCAGGATCTTAACATTTTAGTGACAAAATGAGAGATCACTTGCTTATAATTGCTCATGCTGTACAGTTAACCTTGAGGCCTAAAAGATGAGCTTATGAATTATAGGTAACCATGAGATGCTTGGAAGACGTGAAAGAAAAATACACACCTACACAACCTATTGAAGGAAGGCTTCAGAAACTCTCAACTACAATTTCTAAAAACTCTCCAACAGCAACTTTTGTCAAAATACCAGAAAATATTTTGAAGGGCTTATGCTATCTCAAATAAAGTTCCTCAAAAAGAAATCATAAAATTACTATTTCTTTCTAAAAACTATACCAACTGTATATTTTTCAATATTTTCTAAGGACTATAATGACTACTTTTCAAACTTAGTAATTGCCTTTACAAAGTTTCTTATTATGTTCTTTTTTTTTTTTTTTTTTTTTAGGGAAGGATCTGCAGGGTATTCTGGGTCTCACTACTAGATCAGACTCACAGTGATCTGCCCACTTACAGTCTCCCAACAGCTGGGATTACGCATGCGTGCCAGCGCGCCCCGGGGGCGGGGCCAGGGGCAGCAAGGGCAGGCCCAGGGATCAAACCTCCAGCCCCTGTGCCTGCTTGCAGGCACTTTAATACGCTGAGCTATTTGGCCAGCCCATTTTTTCAAAAATTCTTTTTTTTTTTTTTTTTTCATTATGTTCTAACCTCTACCCAAAGACTGCGTTTTTAAGAAGGCCTAAGCATCTAGGTTTTCTACAACATACAGAAGTTTCTCAAAGACTGTTCATCACATGTACCTTCGGGACCTTCACAATAGAAGACTCTCATAACAAATTCTGCTCGTAACTCAGAAACAGTAATTAATGTGCCACATAATGCAAGGAACAGAAAGCGGTTCTGCTGCCCAACCCACGGGAGCAGACTAGGGCTAGAGGCTTTCTGACTCTCACCAATGGCGATGGGGAGCAGGGCTACGCGTCACGTGGCAGAAGCCTGGGGTCCTGCTCAACACTCTAGCGGCACAGAGCAGCCTCCCACAGCCAGGCATTGTGTGGCCCGAAGTGTCTGCAGTGCGGAGGACGAGACGGCCTGGGCAGGTAAGAGCCACACAACCCCTGTAGTTGGTGGTAGTTGGTGACCACTGAACGCTCGAGCCCCGGCAGCTGACCTAGCGTTTCTCCTCACTTGTCCTTTTCTCCCCACTATATCATACGATGCTATAGGGACATTCAGCTAGTACTGAACAGTGTTCTGGGAAAACATCAGAAATGCCCACGGTAGCATCTTTCAAGTAGGTAGTTATACAGCTGTAAAAACTATATAGTATACTAACAAAGTTGCTTTTGAGACAACGTTTCTCTGTGTTGCCTACCCAGGGCCATAATTTCTAAATCCTAAGAGTAAGCGACCCTCCAGCCACCACCACACCTGGATTCAAGTAGTACTTTATATTTGAACAATACAATGCTTCTTACCTTAAATAAGCAACGGCATATGTACTCATATACCATGTGCTTTAGTGAGCTGACCAGAGACTGGATTCTCTGTTCGGTACTTTCAGCATCCTACAGATTACAATTAAAAAATTTTAAAAAGCATTAAGAAATGTGCAAATATTTGAAATTTCATAGTTTAATCATTCTTATCAATTATTTCTCCAGATCCAATGCTGATTTTTAAACAACTATATTTGCTCAATAAACCCAAGGAACTAAATAAGTGCACCAAACTTTCACAATAATGTAAAAAACTGTTGCATTATTAAAAATATAAGGCTTTTAATAAGTGAAAATTATAATTGATTCCCAATAATATAATAATAGTCAAACTTCAACTTATCACCTTGATTCCTACAGCATGTAGTATTAAGAACAGTATCTATTTTAATCTGGGTTAAGGCTACTTAAATTACTTGTTTTGTAAGTACCAATCCAACCCCAAACTACAACCAGGGCCACCCTATATTTCTCACACACAACCTAAGAATTCAGGCAATCTTACATCATCCCTTCGGGTTGAATAAGGATAACTGACAGTGGTGCAGGACAAATCTGTAACTTGAGCTTTTGAGCTAAGTTGGTGCTACCATGGTACACATTTGCCATAATTTGAAAAGATTCTACTAATGGCCATTTCTTTCAATTAAGAAAAAGTGCTTGGGATAGTAACAGAAGGACAGGCTGGGCGCGGGTAGCGCCTGCCTAGTGTGGTGTGAGCTTTAGGTCTCATGTCAGGGACCGCTGCGTCACATGTCCCGCCACGTTCAGCGCTACTGGAACAAGACCACCTCTGCTTGGTTCACTGGGGCCATAACTAACAAGAACGCCAATAAATTTTACTAGTTAAAAAACACAACCAGGGTTAGCAGTGAATTTGTGAAATTGCTCTAAAACATTACGAATTTGTACTGAAATGAACCAAATCTAGGCTTCTGACTTGGTTAGTAGCAGTTCTAATGGGGAGAGCTGGGCATTTGTGGTCACCCAGCGGTTGTTCCTCCTCGTGTGAAACTGAGATTGAGAGTCACTGAAATGTGCTCTGTTGTAAGATGGAGTGCACTGTCTACAAGATCCAAAAGAGTTGTAAAACACTGGGAAGCAAGTTTTTATTCTACACATTCAAAATTATATTACTTTTATATTCATTAATTAAAATGAGCACATAATCACAAACGAGCACATACACACACACAAGGACGAATACTATTCACAGGCCATATCAACTACCCCAGAACTAAGGCTACTCAGAGGAGCATTAGTTAGCAGATCTTCTACAAGATACAGTAATGCACTCATTACATTTGATCAAACTTCCACTTATCAGTTCTCATACCAGAATAAAGGCAGTTATTGAATTTTACAACATGTATAATTTTTGGCCAAAGAATAAAGAGAAATTTAAAACTATCATAATATATTTTCTGTGTAATTTATAAGAAAATTTTAATGCATAAGAAGATAAGCATAAATTATTACTGTTGGCTTTATATGATACAGTGAACCATAAATAAGATCACATATTATGAAGTAACTCTCAGACTTTACCAAATTCTGTTTTTGTAAAAATAAATCATATATCGTGAAGTCTCATAGACTTTACAAAAGTACATATTTTTGTAAAAATTTCTCATATTGTAAATAGTATGATTAAATTTAATATTTTATATTTTGATGTATTTTAAGCTGAAGGCCAAAAGGCCAATTATTCATCTTTTACCATTTCCTACAATCTGAAACTCTAATATTTGTTCAAAGGAAATTAAAATTACATACTGAAGAAATATCTACCATGAGTAAATAGACAAATTTCCACTAATCTTCAAAGAACAAGTTGTGTATTAGTTATAATTTTATTTGAAATGTGAGTGGAGGAACATCATCAAACAATATACATTAGAAGAGAAATTAGTGAAAAGAAAAATCCAAGTATATTTAATACCAAATAATGGATTTATAAAATAACTGACTGATGAAGATATTGAGCAGTATACAAAGACAAAGCTTTTATTAAACTCTGTTGCCTGCCAGATGCCTTCAGGTACCTCCAACATTATCCGGCACATAGGAAGACTGCTATCAATGCTCATGGAATGAAGAGCCTCTCCTCAGAAAAATGGATTTAAGCATCGCTACTTGAGTATGAAGTTTTGCCTCCCAATATAACTAAAGGAAAAAAATGTGTTCACATCCAGGAAAGTTTTAAAAATCGTATTAAATTTAGCAAATGCACAACCAACAATAAGAACTTTGATGAAATTAGTTTAACAAAAATATTTTTGAAATAAAGTAAAAAGGCAGCTAGGAGCAATATTTGCAACACACAACTGAGGTGTACAGTCTTAATGTACAAGAATTTCTTAGAACTCTATTTTCAGGAAGTAGGACAACAGCCCTCAATGAAAAGGGAACTAAAGGGCCCCGAGGGGGAGGGGAGAAAGGAAGAAGGACCGAAAAGGAATGCATGTGCTATGTACACGTATCAGTGGCACTCAGGAAACGTAAGCATGTACTGCAAATGTGTACTAATAACAATTTTAAATATTAGTAACAAAAGAAAAAGGATACAAAATTCACCAAGGAAAAATGCAAACATCAAATAATAGTATATTTACTTGTATTCCATATAATATTTACAAGTGATCAAAGATTTGCAGAATCAATAAAATATTCTTTAATCACTTGAAAGAACAATTACTAAAAGCATCAATATCAATTGTTAAAAAAAAATGGAAAAAGTTACTGGGCCAGTTTAATATACCAGTAGAATATATTTCTGAAGGATAACATTAGATATTTGTCAAAGGATTACAATATGTATTTTTGTTCCAGCTACTATCCAAGCATAGAAATTTAAGAAAATAAATGTAGCAGTAAAACATAAGGGAAAAAACGTACATGTCTACAGCTATTTTAAAACATAACTCCAAAATCCTTTGACATTCCTCCCGTCAGATGGTGAAATTCATCTCCTGATCCCGGTGACTCTGCAAAGGTCTGTGACCATTCCAGTCAGTGCGAGCCAGCAGGCATGACCCTGGCAAGGGCAGGTTGCAGCAGCTGACTCTGCCTCCCCTCACTCTCTGCAAGCACACTTGGGTGCTCCGAGGGCGAGCACGGGAAGCCCGCCTGCTCAGTGTTCCAGAACACCAGACCCCCCGCGGGGGCGCCGCAGGCAGCTGCCTGGTGGTCAAATCCTTCCAGCCTGGCACTCAGCCAGCAGGTCGGGCACCTGCCCCTGCCCCGCTTGTGCCATTTACACATCCCAGTGAGGCTGCTAACTCTAAAAGAGGGGCAAAGGGCCAGGGAGATGGTTCAGTGGAAAAAGCTCTTGCCTGGCAAGCGCAAGGGCCTGAGTTCAATCCCCAGTTCTGCAAAAAACAAAAAAAAAAAAGAGAGGCAAAGCCATCCTTACTGTGTGCTCACCAAACTTTTCACCTGAGTACAAGAAACTCACTTGAATCTGCTAAGTTGGGTGGTTACCTGAAAGCCGGTACAGATCCCCACAGCCACACCCACAGCACAGAGGAGGCAGGGGTGGCGGGGCTCCCCAGCTCCTACGGGTGCTACATAGGTACATGTGCACTGACGTGCGCCTAATACGCTCTTCACTCACAGTATAACCTTTTGGCAGTTATTCTTTAGTAAAAGCTTCCTCGTATGGGGACGCAATCCACTAAGACCGTAACCCCACAGCCCCTGATCTGGAGCAATACTTGACACACACTACTGCCCCAAACAATGAAGCTATATCCCAGGCAATGAGACCACAGACATTACTTCTGACCTTTATGAATCACTGGGGATTTTAACTATCACGTATCACTTATTAATTTATTCTTGGAACATAAATTGTTTCCATCCAAAAAACTGCCACATTGGAAAAGTTTATTAAGAACATAAGACAAAACGAAGGAACTGATTTCTTTTATATATAGTTTTAAGGTGTTTCACACTAACATGGTCTGCCTAATTCAGCTTCAGGGTAACCAAGAGCTTACCTGTTTGCTTTGCAGAGCTCTTTGGAAAAGCCGGAGAAATGCAGCCAAACTAAAACGGTACATGTTATTTATCTTGGACAGGTCGGAGATGATGAAGTACATCTTGCTGGCGCTCTCCGCCAGAGGGAGGTAGGCGTCGCGCTCCTGCAGGAGGAGTGGGAAGGTCAGAGGGGACGCGCTGCACGGCCACCTACAGCCGCTGTGTGCGCTCCTAGCCCGGGCTTTGCTGCACACAGAGCAAATCAAGTAGCAAACTGAAAAATTCGTACAAGGAAAAACTTAAGTATGTTTACAAATCTGAAGACAATATGTATTTTAGTCTGTTCTGGATACTATTTAAAAAATGCACTAAGCTGGTTCTGCTTGAAATTCATTCCTCCCACTTCTGCAGGCCAGAAAGTCAGAAAGATTAAGGAATGGCTAGTAAGGGCCCACTGCTGGCTCACAGGAACAGTTGCTTCGTCCTGTGCCCTCACAGAGTAGAAAGGGAGAGAAAGGCCTCCAGCCCTCCTTCATGCCCTCGCCCCTCTTAGGGCCTGCATACTCCTGACGTGATTACCTCCAGAGGCCCCCACTGGGAACAAGAGCAGGGTGGAACGGCCGGTGCTGGCGGACCTCGTGGAGACAAGCGCCCAAAGTGCGCGCAAGCCCCACTTACTCACCGCCAAGTGCCAACAAGGTGATCGAACCTGAACACTGAAGTTTCAGTTCAGAAAAAAACCACTCATACGTGACCATCTTTTGGCTTCAAAGCCAAGCACAACACATGGGCCAAGGTTCACCGCCCCTGGAATACACGGTGCTAACCAGCTGGGATCAGAAAGCAGACGGTGCAGCTGTACATTTCAAGAGGCTCGGTGCGCGTGACTCAAGCGGGCACGGTGCTACCCGCCATCCCTGACACGGAGGACACTTCCAGCTGGGGACTCCTGGCACCAATATGAACACTTCTCACTAAAGATAGAGAAGATGTCTTTAACAGACGCGCCCTTCACGATGATAAAGCACCCAGAAGTGTTCAAAGTAAGGAAAACAACAAATAGCTGTACAGCCTGTCGTTTTAAGTGAAGGTAAAGAACGACAGGTATGGGAATATCACAGGTTAAGCGGCCTCAAAAATGGAATTCTGAGTTCTCCACATTATTATGATCAAAGTACAGGATTACAAATATGGTAAAATTATGTATGGAATTCATCAATGCTAATAAGAAAATGTATAGAAAATTAAAAATTGCTTTTGGCAGAAAATAACCATGAATATGCTAAGTTTAGCACCAGTAGGGAAGGTGGGGTGAACGTGCTGCAATCAGGCCAGAAACTCTCTGATTCCCGCTTTAACTAAGCTCTTCTCCAACTGAAATTAGAAACAGATTAAGTATAAAATTTGAACAAAGTCTGAAAAGCCCCTGTAGACCCTTCCCTAAAATACAAAAAATAAAAAATAAAAAAATAAAAAGTCTGAAAAGCCTGGGGGGAAAAGTTGGGAAAGTTACTGAGAAGAAAATGAATTAAGAAATACTGCATCAGTGAGCGATCAAGTGAAAGGAAGTTCATAGTAATGTTAACTTCCTCGGTTGTCTGAATTTTTTTGAACAAACGTTGGTCACTGAATACTGAAAGAGATATATTATACTGGCAGAAGGCTGAAATCTTGGTAAAGGAGGCATAAAAAGATAAAGTAAAAGAGATTTAAGGTCACTGACAAGAAAGTAATTCAGATCATCATACTATTGGGGTCCAGTATAACCAGGAAAGGAAAATGTTTTAATATAAATAATGGCGCACAACCCTAGTAGTATTTTCTTTTCAACTTGCCTTAAAAATATTCCAAAAATGGTATTATAGCTCGCATCTGGAATGTTCCCCAAAGGATCATATATTAAATAAAGGTCTAGGCCACAACCCACAGTGTTATTAGAAAGTGGTGAAATCTTAGCGAAAGAAGGATGACCTAGTGAAAGGCCACGCCACAGGGACATGTGTGGACCATGGTCTCTCTCTCTCTGCCCCTCTGTCTGTCTCTCTCATTCATAACTCACACACACACACACACACACACACACACACACACTGGGGTAAAGAGCTTCACACACACTCAGGCAATGTTGCTGCCTGGCCACAAGCGCTAAACAAACGGGCCCACTGACCACATATCTACACAGCCAAATTTCGAGTCAAAATAAAACTTGCTGCTTTAAATTTATCTTCTTGAGTATCTGTTGTGGTGACAGAAAGCTGACTAGAACAAATGCTGAAGAGGTTCTCTAAAACTCATTTTCAACATGCTCATTTTCAATCTCAATGATTTTTTTTTACTTTTTTTTAATATTTTTTCCATAATTTTATTGAAAAATAAATAGCAATGAGACAGTTGTAAATCAAATTGGTAGGACAGTTCCAATAATCAATCTCAGCTTTAAAACAAAATGCAAATCTCCCTGAGATAAATGTCAAGAAATCAGGAAAACCTACCCAGGTGTACTGACCAGCACTCTCTATTCACAACGCACCCAAATTATTAAGAGCAGTCCTACAGTCAGAGTCACACCAGGCGCCCTGGTGCTTCTACGTGGCCCCTGCAGCCACCACAGGACCCTCTTCCTCTCTTCCTCCTCTCCTCCTCCTCTCCTCCCCTTCCTCCTTTTTCATATAATCTTTCCCCTTAGACCTGACTCTGTATTTTCTATCATATTGTCTAAAACATTTAGGAAAACCTCATATAAAAATCACAAAAAGGAAGTACTTGCCTGATCAAGGGACACCTGGAGCTTGGTGGCTTCCTTAAGGGAGTCTTGAATAAGCGCACTGCTTGCTTTAGTCTGATTCAGGGATTCAATCAATTCCTTATTCTCCAAAATATTGCCCTGAGACGTGGCAAGGGCCTGGAACAGAGATTTACAGAACAGCAGAACGACTGATGAGCATGTTAAAACAGCCACTAGAGGGAGTCTACTTCAACGGCCACTCATCAGATGTTTATGGAAACTTATGTTATTTTAGAAAACTTCCAACATTTTTTGCCTTCTCATATCAAATGATATATCAAATGATATGTATCAAATATATATCAAATGAAATAATATATAGCAAAGAAAAAATATTAGTTACAATTGTTTGTCTTAAATATAAATGGCTAAGATCTTGTATTCAAATAGTTACCTAGTTGTTTTGGTTTAAATTTTGTTTTAGGATATTAGTATGCTTTGGAAAAAAATATTCTGAAAGTACTATAAATTTTTCAAAAACAGTATTATTTATATTATTTTGTATTTATTAAAGAAAACTAATATGAAAAATATACTGCATCAATTTTACCTCTAAAAGAGATTCCTCTAGCTTGGCTAGTTGTATTTTTTTATCTTCTTCCTGTTGTAATAGTTTTGTTTTCTGTTCCTCTAAATCAGGTTTCTCATGCTGAATGGTTAAAGCCAAAAGCTTGAAAAAAAAAAAAAAAAAAGTAAGGTAATTCTACCACTAGGGTTCAAAATAAAACATTCATTAGAACAGATCTTACATTTGAGCAAATACTACAAGTCTTATAACACTGTTACCTCAATTAATATTTTCTAATTAGACATTACACAGCTTCACAATTATATCTCATAAAAATAAATAAACTAAATGGTCTAACTTACCAATCAAATGTTTTATAGGAAAGCTATAAGATTATATTATTTATATACCAATATGTGATATTTAATCTCAGTTAGATTAAATTTTTAAACTACAGAACTAATATTATATATTAATAAGTATTTACATTCAAAGTAAAAAGACATATTACTTAAAAATATGTCATCAAGAGCCGGCCAAACAGCTCAGCAGATTAAAGCGCCTGCAAGCAGGTGCAGGGGACAGGGTCCAATCTGCCATGCCGGCCCCACCCCTGGGACACAATGATACAGTGATCAAGACTGGGTGTGGTCAGTAATCCCAGCTCTTGGGAGGCTCTCTCAGATCACTACGAGTCTGATCTAGTAGTGAGACCCTAAACACTCTGTAGACTCTTCCCTAAAATAAAAAAATAAATAAAAAAATAAAAGTCATCAAAACTAAAATGAGGTATCACTTCAACTAGAATTACAATTCAAAAGACAATAAGAATGGACAAAGATGGAGAAACAGTGAAACACTTCTACGCTGACAGAGGGAGAGTGAATCAAAAGGGCTCGCAAAGTTTGTCTCTCAAACTGTTAAGCACACAGTTACCATGGGGAAGGTGGAGCACCTGCAGCTCCAGCACTCAGGAGGCTGAGCCAGGAGAACAGGCACACATCTGAGGCCAGTTGGCCACCGAGAAATTCAAGACTGGCCTGAACTACAGAGCAAGACCCTGCCTCAACAAACAAACAAATCTGCTAAATTGTCAAAAATGCTCAAATTGTTAACTTTGAAAATCAAAATAGAAGATGATACTAGTATAAAATATATAATTCGAAATCTCCCATATTGCTTTTCATTAAAATAAGACCCACATAGCTCCTTTCTGAAGTTATTGGAGAGTTATTAGAAGTCATTTTGCTAACTTCTGAATGACTGTTACACTGTTTTATTTACAAAAACCATCATCAAGTCAATTAAAAGATACTGTTTATAAAAATGTGCTTGGTGAGTCCGAGCCCTGTGGTGTAGTAAGAAAACATTAGTTTGAAGGAATAATTTCTCAAATTACAATAAAATAAAAATTGCAGCAAACATAATGTCATCAAAAAATATCTATTGTTAGATTGGCTAAAAAAAGTGATATTGAAATAAAAGTCAACTGACATCTTTTAAGAAGAAAAAAACAAGTAGATGGATATGTAAAAGTCTGCACATGAAAAAATCATTTTGAAATTCATGCAACCATATTACACAACAATGAGCTGTATGTAGATGCATAGATTGCAGTGATTAAAAAAAAAAAAGGGCCAGGAATCAAACAATAGCAGGAATCAAAGGCCTTCAACTATCTAAATAAGTCAATCAACTCTAACTTCTACAAACTTCTTTTCCAAATTAAAAAATAAAGCAGCAGCTCTCGGTCTTTATGAACAATCTCTTGGTTCTAGCAGATTTGACGGACACAACACTGAAAATTATAGTTCTATTAGAAGAAGCAACAATTTGATGCTGGCACCCAATATCCATATTTAAACTAACGATATGTATCTGGATATACAAAATAGGATAGACATACAGCTTACTCTTAATTCAATGAGAAGAAAGATTTGTACTACTAGTGTTTGGACAGGATATCATGTCTGCA
>NDGN011324733.1:0-21679 GCA_002564285.1 Tympanoctomys barrerae
AAAAAAAAAAAAAAAAAAGGCTTTCTAATGAAGAAAACTCTGGTGTCAAGGCGCTGGGAAAGGTGGGGCACATCACAGGGAAGACTCCACCATTGTAGGGTGAGGGCTGTTCATAGCCCCAACCATAGTCAGCAAGTTCGTGAGCACACTCACATGGAGTCCAATTGTTCATATTCAAGGTGTGCTTTACTACACAGCAGCTTCTGCCTGCAAGGCCCAGGCTGGCTCAAGCTACGCTGCCTGTTCCACACCCCAGCCCTGCCTACAGCTCTCGGGACCCCAAGCAGATACACAGGAAGCCAGTCACAGGGGCCCGGGACCCTCCCTGAGTCACAGAGGATGGAGACAGTAAGGAGCCATCTGCTGTCCTTCTGGCACCTTTGCCACCCACCACTGTAAAACTATAGCGTTAGACGCCCTGGGGCACTGCGCAGCCCTCAGCCAGCCCAGGCCTGCGTGGGCCCTGCCGTGTCTTGGGAATGGGCACGGATGCAGAGAAGTCTCTGCTGGGCTCAGATCTCCCCCAGGGAGGGTCAGAGACCTCTGCTCCCCTGGCATAGAAGGAATGGGACAATCTCCCAAGGCTGTCAGTGAGGGGCCTGGCATTCTGCCTAGATGTCTCCCCTTGCTGTGAGCTGCCACATGTGATGGTGCAAGGGTGCAGATTCCAGCTCCTCCCAGCTCCTGGAGCCTGGGCCTCTGCTGCTCTGGCCCCAGTGAGTCACCAGCTCAGCATACTGGCTGAACAACTCTGACAGCACCAGAACAGGCTTCCAAGAGGCAGAAGGCTCTCTCCTTCTGTGGGAAAAGCCAGCTGGTCAGCATCAGAGCTGCAAGGGTAGTGAACACCATGCGTTTCTAGTCCAGGGCAAAGCGGAACATCCTCCCAGCTGGCCCACCACTGAGGGCCTCCCACAACATGACACTTGCAACACTAAACCCAGAAAGTCCCAGGAACCTTGCACAGTGGGTTGGTCAGTTAGGGACTCCCAGCAGTTCCCCAGGGCGTACCCCTCTTGGGTGAGAGTTCTGTTCCTGCTCAGAGAGGCAGAGGAAGAGAGGATAAGACCTTAGAGTTGCCCCCAGTCACATCCCTGGTGGAACTGAGTCAGAGGGAGCTGGGAAAGGGGACCCTGGCCAGGGTCTCCATGACAAAAAGGAATGGACACTGGAGACTTGGGTGTCTTCTCTCTCTGGAGAGATGAGGCTAGGAGTGCAGAAGCTGGGGTGGGGTGGGGGTCAAACAGACACAGCCTGTCCTCCAGGCAGCCCCAGGGCCTTGCAGGTGGCCTTACACAGATCCTCTAGCACCCTCTTCCCCACACGACTGACTCTCTCACCATCAGATCTAAATAAGTCCCAAGATAGCATTTGCTCCACCCCAGATGCACTCTGCAGTCTCCCAACCTTCTTGCAGGGCATAGGTATTCCTGGAGCACAAGGGACTTGCCTGTACCACCTGCTTATAGGTTGCAGAGCTGGGGTTTGAACCCACCAGGGACTCTCAGCCCCCATGACCATGGCAGAGAGGAGGGTGGGTGGAGCAGGGTCCTCTGCCTCTCTCCAGCCCCTCAGCCCTCACACTGCTCCTCTAGGCAACCCATAGCCTCAATCTGGGGACAGGTCAAGCAGGAAGCAGGGAGGAGCCACTGCCCCCAGGACACAAGGATCCCCCCACCCCCAGCCCAGCGGCCTGCACCCCAGTGCTATCTCTCTCCAGAGAGAATGCTGGCGGCGGCAGCCAAGGACAAAGGCAGGGCTGACAGTGGGCACTGGGGAGGGACTGGGACCCCCCCCACACACACACCCCTGCTTCTCTGGCAGGGGTGAAGGGAGAGAGATCTGTTCGGGAGGGGCAGGCCAGGGGATGAGCCTTGGAGAAAAGCACACCCACCACAGGAACACAGGACGCTGTGGAATGTGTTTATTTTCATCAGCTGAGAATGTGCACGTCTACTCCACACAGGGAAGGGAAACACCTGTGCACCGCCAGCCCCTCACAACAGCACCAAGGTACAAGGATAACAGGGGTGGGGTGTCCCTCCAGCTGGTGCCAGCACCAGGCTCCTGGCCTCCCTTGGACTTGGCGCATTCTCACACGGGTCTTACAGGAAGCAGACAGTGGGAAATACCCTAGCAGGGCTCCAAGCCAGGCCGGTTCCACTGCCCAGCAATGTCCCAAAACACTGGCCCGTAGAGGCTGGGCCAAGTAGCTGCCCACATCCCACAGGGCGCAGCTGGACCAGCGGGCCCAGCAGGCTCCACATAGGTCGGCACCACCCCGCCCAAGAGGACAGGATCTGGCCTGCAGGCGGTGGGAACACGCTGGGCCTTTGCTGGGTGGCTTCCAGGCCCATCCTATATGCTGGTCAGCCCCAGACCTCTTTTAAGGGAGTGCCCACCCTACGAGGGCAGCCCACCACCCCAAGAAAGACTCTGGCCACATCAGGTCTACAGGCCTGTGGCCACCGCATGGTCTCCTAACTTCCTTCCCAGCCCACTTCTGCCCTCGGCTACATCCTTGGTTCCTTCCTGCCCGCCCCTGCCCACAGTGACGGAGCTTCGCTGCGGTGGATTCCCAGCCCTCTTCCCTGCAGCAGGGCACAGCCATCAGGATGCCCAGGGCGGGGAGCACCCATAACCCCCGCTGAGAACGCGGCAGTTTCGACGGGGGTGGAAGCCCTGGGGCTAAGGAGGGTGAGGAAGGCGTCTCTGGGCCTGAGGTCGCCAGGAGCGTGGGTGATAAGCCGCTGCCACCTCAGTGGTTCCCACGGCTCCTCCAGCCACTCGCAGCCACCTCCCTGCGGCACACCGGGGGCGCATGAATCCACGTAGCCCCTCAGCCAGGGTCCAGGAAACGCAACAGTCCCAGCCGGGATGTGAGGGGCGAGGGAGGCTCCTCTGGCTGGGATGGAGGCGTGGAGCCAGAAGCGCGCGCGGGCTGCTCACTGGCACGGCTCTGGCTCTGACCTTGCTGGAGGCCAGCGCGGAGGAGGTCCCGAGGCCGGTGTCACCCCCCACCGTCGTGTCGCCCCTGCTGTCGCCGAGCGCGCCAGGTCTAGTGGTCCTAAACATTTCACAATTGCGCTACAGAACTGTTGAACTGTTAAGAACCACTGGACCTGGCGGGCAAGTCCGCAACACCTCGGCTGGACGCGCTGTGGAGAGAAAAGCCCCTCTGCCCTTGGGACTGAGTGTGTCCCCGGGGCCCGGGGTGACCAGCCCCGCGCCCTGGTCGTGCACCCCTCAGCTACGGCCCGCAAATCCATGCTGTCGCGGGCGCTTCGGGCCCGGCAGGTACAGCGCCCTCCGCACCAAGCGGCTTTGCCAGGTCTCCGGGGTCCCTTCGTCCGCACGGCTGGCCGGCTGCGCTCCAGCGCCAGAGCCTGCGCGGCGTCTTTTATGTGGCGCTCCGGCCCTCCCCGGAGCCGGAATGCGCCCGCTCGCGCTGGCCAGACCGGTTTTTCCAGGCGGGCAGTTTTTGAGCTGCGGGTCGCCCGGCGGGTCATCCGCAGGCCGGGGACCTGCTCTGCGCGCCCATGCGGGGGTGGCCCTGACTCACCCGCAGCCCAGTAGCTCCCGGCTCCCCCGCCTCCAGCCCCAGGCTTGGGCGCACATGGGCCGGAGGCCGGCCCCGGAGACACCAGCCTCCTAGCCTGGGCCTGGGGCGTCTGGGCCTCCCGCTGCCCGAGCCGGCCCCAGGGCGTCCTTGGTAGGTGAAGGCCGGAGCAGGCGGGTAGTGCTCCCCTAGTGAGGAGGACCTGGGCAAACACGCCCTTCCCGAGCGCTCCCTTCAAAGGAGCTCGTGGGAGGGAGGATAAAGAGAAAGTGAAACTGCAGGAGGGGTGGGAGCGGCCCTCGGGTTTCTGGTCCTCAGGCCTTTGCTTCTGTGGGGAGGAGAGAAGGGGAACCCATCCCGCCCCTCACAGAGCCCTGCGCTCCTCAGCCTGGGGGAGGGGAGCCCCCAAATCCCTGCCCCAAGTTTTGGGCCACGGTGGGCAGCTGGGTGGTTATGGCTGGGGCACAGGCTGGACACAGATACTCCTACCTTGGCAAAAGCAGGAGAGAGGCGGTTTCCATGTGCTCTGGGACCGCAGGTTATAAACACCCCATAAAGTAATTGTGCAGGGCTTTTTGCAGTTGGGAAAACCAAGTCTCAGGGGAGCAGTGACATCTGGGGGTTGAATCTCTCTCAGCCATAGAGAAGGGGCTACAGGCCTCGACCTCTGAGAGGCTAGGCAACCAAGGACGCTGGGAACATGAGCCGGTGGGAGCGAGCGATGATCCTGAGATAACCAGCCATGGGAGCCAAGGTCTCCCAGCAGGAAATTACCAGGTGAGAGAGCCACGCTGTTGTGGAGTCGGCACCCAGTGGGCTCCAGCCCATGCACGTCCCAGCCTGTCCTGGGCTACACACCTCACCAGCGCTGCTGGACAGCAGCTCTGTGCTTTTGGGGACAAACCTCAGGGGCCAAGTGGGGACTCAAGGAGCCTACACAGGGCAGGCTCCAAAGCCGCCAGGTGCCTCTCCACCACGCCTGCTCCATCCCCCAGACTTCTCTGGGACTGGCACTGCGTTCCCTGCTGGCCTGGCCTGCCTGTTAATAAGGACAACCAGAGGTGCAGCCTGTGCTGAGGCTCTGTCCTGCAGCGTGGAGGGCTGACTGGGGCTCGGCTGCCCGGCTGCCCAGTGGCCACGTCTCCCACCCACAGCCCAAGCATCTCTGCCTAGCTGGTCTGACCCACTTGGGGACCAGCCAATGTGACAAGGGCACTCCCTGGTCCAGGGGTGCGTGGGCATCCCCACCCAGCAGGGTGTGCGTCCCAGTGGGTGTTTCCACATAGGCAGGCTGGCACCTGCTCGGGAGGGTCCTGCCATGTGGGGTAATGTGAGCCACCCGCAACTTTCACAACCTCTGGCTCCCAGGCTGCGAGAGTTGCTGAGCACAGGGTAGCTACAAGCAACAGCACTGCCCGGTCCCTCAGCCCCTCCAGGCAGAGTGGACACTGCTGGAGAGCTGCTGGGTGCAGGCATCAGGGTGGGCTCATTACCACCAACCCATGGCTCCCCTGTGCCCTACCCGCCCCTCCATAGCAGGGCTCTTGGCTCACAAACGCTTGTGCCCCTGGCACCTCCACCAACAGAGCTCCATTAGGTGTGGGGCAAAGGCCTCCTGGGCCCTGCTGTCCCATGTGGCATCACTGGTTGTGCAAGGCCAGGCACACCTGTGTCTGGGTGAGGTGCTGGTAGGCTGCCAGCTACAGTTGCTTCAGGGCAGGCTGCACCCCAGGGCTATCTGGGGCCTGGGAACCAGGCCGAGGAGTCCTGGCCCCACGTGCCTGGGCGCCAAGTGCTAGCTCTTGAGTAACGTATGTGCCCAAGCTCCACAGGGCACATGCCCTAATGCCAGGCCATCTTCTCACACCCCAGCTCCAAGAGCCATGGGTAGGTGAACAGACGGGTGGAATCCTGGTGTGAAGAGGTGCCAAGGTCAGGGGAAGCCAGGGCTGCACATAGTAGTGGCAGGTGGCTGGGGGCTCTGTTCTGGGGCAGGTTCTGCCCCTGCTGGGCACCTAAAGCTTAGATCAGATGCAGACCTGGTGCAAGTCCGACTTCAGCCCCAGCCAGACTCTGCCAAGGCAGGTGGTGGCCGTGTCCACAGGCATACCTGCCCCAGGCTGGCACTCTGGAGCCAGTCAGCTCTACCCTGCCTCTAGCAGCAGCCCCAGTGAGTTGGGGTGAGGCTCACTTAGCCAGGATGGAGTGAGCATAGCAGTATTCCAGCGGGAGACGGTGTGGGGTTCTCTACCACCTGCAGGCCCGTCAGCCCCTCGGGAGTGCTGTGTGGCCTGCCCAATGATGAGGACAGGGTACTCTGCACCACCTACCCAGTCAGCAGCCTCAGGTGACTGGCTGTCCCTTTGGTCCCCATGTGCCCTCTCCTCCCAGCCAAGGCTGCAGCCCGACAGACCCAGCAAGCTGAACTCTGGGCCCGGGAGCCAGCCATCCTGCAGCAACTTTATTGCCATTCTGCCCAGTGAAGACCTTTATGCTTTGTCATTGAGACAGCCTGGGGGACAGGCCAAGCAGTGGAATGCTTCCCGCTGGGCGGGGCTCATGAGTCCCCTAGCCGGCCCAGGCAAGGTGGCAGGTGGAGGAGTGGCTCACGTTCAGTCGGACACTGCAGGTCAGGTGCTAGGCAGTGCTTCCTGGGAACAAGTGGTCTCCTCAGAACTGCCGGCCCAGAGGTACCTGGATGCAGGGCTCTGCCGTGCCCCCTCCCGGGCCCTGTGTTCTGGCCCAGCCAGCCCTGAGAACCCCGCAGTGGGACTCACTGGGCTTGCAACCCCCAGGCTCCGCAGGAGGGCCACCACCTCCAGATTCCCAGCAGCTTCTGCCTGTGGGGGAACACAGGGGCTGCTCAGGGCCAGAGGCCCCTAGGACACCCTGCCCTCCTCTCCCACACTTCCAGCTCATGCACTCGGGGGCAGGGGCCCACGTCCCTCCACAGTGCCAGGCCTGGGGTCTGAGAAAGGGAAAGGAGATAGCTCCCAGAGCTCCTTGTCAGGACAGCAGGGCAGCAAGGGACAGGGAGCGGGGTGTCCTGGAGGCGGAGGTCTGGGGAAGGCACAGGAAGTGGTGCACTCACGACTTGCAGAGCGCTGCGCCCGTCATAGCCCGGCTGCTCCAGGTCAGCCCCGGCCTGCCACCAAGCCTGCAGGCCTTTCGTGTCTGCCCTGGATGCCAGCCTAGGGGTGGGGGAGCGGTCATGCCTGCTGGGCACCATCCACGTGTGCCCCTGCTGCCACTCCGGGTTCCACACAGCCCACACCAAACAGCTGATCTAGCAGCACCCTGCCTGGAGGCAGGAGTCTCCCCAGCAGCTGCTGGGGCCTGAAGTCTGGTTTCACTAGTGGGTGTGGCCGTGACTCAGGTGGAGGCAGGCATGTGGGCACATGGGGTACAGCACAGGACCATGCGTATGCGCATGCGCGCGGGTGCGCACGCATGCACGCACACTTGCCCAGTGCCCCCATAGCTCCATTTCATAAGGGCCCAGTGTGGGGACCCCAGCAAAGGAAAAGAGGGAGACAGGAGGTACAGTGGCCCTGCAGACAAAATGGGTCCTCGTCCAGAGGGCGGGGCTGGCTGGCCTGGAGAGATGTCAGGACCTTGGAGCCCACCCCAGGGCTGGCCAAGGAAGGACAGGCCCCATCTGGCCCGATGACTCCCTCCTCTTCTGTCCGTCGTGGTTCCATGCTGGCACCCAGCAACTTCTGGGTGAGCCACACTGGAGGGCACCTCCCAGACCCCACCCCAAAGGCCTGCACAGCAACCCCCTTTGAAGCAGGGTTCCCGATGATGGGTTCTAACTCTGGCTCCTGCACACCTGGCTATGCCTCAGCATCTTTGTCAGCATCTTAGGCCTGCTTAGAGTATAGCCTGGGGCCAGATGAGGGGCCTGGCTGGTGCCAAGGTATCAGCGGCCTCCCCTGTGGGGCAGGCTCCTCACTCCTCTTGTCCACCTCTCCTTCCCAGCCAGTCTAATTCCAGTGGTTGTCCACTTTCTGGCCTAGGGCCCCTGGCTACAGGGACAGCAACAGGGGTACTCGGTACCTGGTGCAGGGGTCTGCCACTTCTGCCTCGTGTAACTCCCCTACCTGCTTGAGCCCACATGCAGCACATGGTCACCACACATTCCCTTGCTGGGCAGTCCTCTCAGCCAGGAGGTACCCGAGATGTGCATGAGGGGATATGGGCTGTCCTGCTTCGGCCCCTGCGCCCTGGCCAGCTCAGCCCATCCCTTGCAGCACGCCTGGCTTCCTTCCTCCAGGCCTGGCCCACGCTAGCCACCCTCACCTGCACAGCTCTGTCCCTGCGTCCTCTAGGTCCTGGGGAGTCAGGCAGGCCCCAGCCATCCGCAGCAGCCCAATGGTGCCCTGATGCCTATGGTGAGAAATGGTGCTTGTCAGCGCAGGCCCATGCAATGCATCCTTCTCCAGGTCCCACCACCTCTGTGACCTCAGGTCCAGGCTGGCCTCAGGTCCCTCCATGCAAACCACATGCCCAGGTGGTGCCTCTGGCCCGTCCCAGGGACAGCACCTGGATGGCAGCCCTCACCTGAGCCCTGCTGCCCTGGAAGCTGTGAGCACTCACCCCAGAGCCAGCTCCAGGTAGACCCAGGACTGACTGCCCTGGAGGGTAGGGGACAAGGCCCTGCAGAGGGATGCCAGCAGTGGGTCAGCTGTCGGATACCAGGCAGGGACCCAAGCTGTGGTCCATGGTGACTCCTGAGCCAGCCCTCCCGGGCATGTGTCCAGGTAGGGCCGGGGTGTAAGTGGGGCTCCGCAGGCCAAGGGCAGGTATGCCCAGGCAGTGGGGCGACCTGACCCCACTGCCTCACAGAGTACAAGTAGCTCACGTGGCCACCCTACTTTTAGGGAGCATAGGGCAGCAGAGCTCTCAGAGTGGCTGGATGCCCCGACCTCTCCAGCCAGCAGGGCCAGGCGGGCAGCCGGGGAGGGATGGGGTGCGCTCATCTCTCTCCTGGCCACCTGCCCATACCCAAGGATGCCCAGGTGTGGGTCTGCAGCCCATTTCACCCCAGCTGGCTCAGGGGTCACTCCACAGCCCTTCCTGCTGTCCTGGAAGTCCAGGCTGTTCCTCAAGAAGGTTCGTCCTTCCCAGGGACATGGCCCAGCAGAGCTGGCCCTGCACCCCTGGCCTCAGGGACGGGTCTGCAGAGCTCAGGCAAGCTGAGGACAGGGTGGTTAGCCAGGCAGCTAATGGTGTCACTAGGCCAAGGCGGCCTCTTCACCAGAGCAAGTAGAGGCTACAGGTGGGAACTTAGCCAAATGACAGTCCCAACTTGACACACACCCACACACACTCCCAAGGACGTGGAGACTCGTTCTGCCCTTGATGTTGCTTGGGTCAGGGATGCCCATGGGGCCCTCCTGCCCAGGCCCTCTGGTGGGAACGAACCTCCTTTCTGGCATCCCAGGGCCTGTGGATGAGCAGGCAGGCACTCACTGTGATGGGACCCCCCACCCTGATGTGCCCACAGGCTCTGCGTCTCTGAGGACCTGACCACATGACAACTATCTACCTGCTTGCCCATGCCAGGTGCCCCAGGAGCTCCTGTGCATTGCCAGTGGCTCTCCTTTTCTAAACCTGGGCCTGTCTGGCTCAGCTTATCGGTCACGTCCTCCTTATGGCCATCCTGGACCACCCCCCAAGTCATGCCACCTGGTTTCTGCTCAGGCCAAGCAGGTTTTCTGCCCACACATCTGCCGCAGTGCCCAGCCCAGGTACCTGCCCCGCACAGCCAACAGCAGTGGGCTGAGGCCATCCTGGTCACGGGCATCCACATTTACGCCTCTGTGCAGCAGCATGGTGACCACACCCTCTTGCCCCCTCCGTGCAGCTACATGCAATGGGGTCTGGCCGTTAGAGTCCTCCAGGCACAGGTCACTGTCCTGGGAGACATGAGGGCATGCACCAGTGAGAGAGGATTGAGGAGAGAGGACAAGAGCTGCCAAAAGGCCTGGCCAGGCAGAGGGCACAGGAGGGCTGGCACTCCCTGCCCTTGCCAGGGAAGGGCTGGTACCACAGGGCTTACCAGCTCCACAAGCGCCTGCAGAGCCTTGATGTCACTTGCATGGGCGGCAGCCAGGGCCAGGCTAGGTAACATGGCGTCCCGTAGCACATCCACCTCCTGGGAGGACAGCAGTCCCTAAGGCCTGAGCCATGCTCTGGGGTCCTGGCACCCCAAGGTGAAGGGCAGACAGAGTCTACCCCATGAGGAAAGTGCTGGAACCACACACTTTGGGGCCTTACTACCCCACCGAAGGCCTGTGCCACCCCTCGCCCTGGAGCAAAGGCACAGATTCATGCCCACCCTCTGGGTCTGTCTCCAGTAGTGGTGACCCAGCCTGCCACCCGCTTCCAAGTCCACTTCCCCTGTCCTTGAGTGAGTGAAAGGGATATGGGCCAGGAGACATAAGGGCTGCTCCACATTCCCCACCTTCCTGTAAGAGCCTGTGCCAGTCACCTAGGGGCTCCTCACACCACCTGAAAGTGGGGTCTCAGAAGCAGTGTGCTCAAGCCCCACGGCCCAGCCTGCTCACAGAGCTGCTGGCAGCTGGCTGTCCCTAGAGGCATAAAGGTCCCAGACCCCACCCTGGTGACAGGCCACATGCTGCAATTCTTCTCATCTGTCCTGCTGGCCAAGCAGGCAGATCACAGTACTGCCCTGACAGCTCTGCCAAGAACAAGAGCCCAACAGGCCCTTGGCACAGTGCTCATGCCCAGCCAGCCAGGGCCCACCCCTGCCCTCCTGCTCTGGATGCCCAGGTGGGGTGGGTGCTCAGAGGGACCACATGTAAGGGGTGCTGCATGGTGGGTACCACAGGATCAGAGCCTAGAGACCCCAGTCCTGATGCCTCACACTCATCCCATTCAGGGGCACCTATACCCCTGCCTACTGGTGCCGCCCACCTTGGGCTCCGAGGGGGCCTGTGGGTTACTTCCTGCTCCTAGCCTCAGTTGCCTGCAGCTACAGCTAGAGCTGAATGACAGTAGCCATGGGCTGGCTTGTCCCCTAGGATGCCTCTCAAACTCCTGCCACTGTCCACACTGGCATACCTGGCCACCACTCAGACCAAAGAGCCAGGCAACACTGCGTCCCAGCACAGTGCCCTGCAAAGAGGACCTGCGCTTGTCCGCCACTGGCAGTGTCATCTCCCCTCGAAGATCCTTGCCCAGCAGCTGGAAGAAGACACAAAGGCCACTAGGCTTGGCCTGCAGCTCAGAACGCCACCCACAGGCTTGAGGGTGGTCTGACCTGACTCAGCTGCACCTCTGAGTCCTGGCCGCCGACTAGCAGCCCAAGGGCAGGAAGCCTCCAGGAAGGCTCTGGGCCTGCCTACCCCAGGATTCGAGGCAGAGACCGGGAGGGGGTGGGGGCAGAGACGCAGAGCCAACCGGCACGTGCACACATGTGGGCCCGTGGCCCAGCTGCCCAGAGCTCACACACCTTCTTCCTGTGACCCAGGCTCAGCCCTGGCTGGCCCAGCACGAACGACAGCTTGGCCAGGGCGGCCTCTGAGGTCATGTCAAAGCCGGAGACGATGCTGGCACCTGCCTCCGCCTGCAGGGAGGGCAACAGGGTGGCTCTCGCAGCTGCCAAGCGCCTTCCTGGAGGTGGGTCAGCGCTGCACTGGCCCGTACCCTCCCACGCCTCAGTTCCCCGCCTCACCAAGCCTGATGCGTAGCCTGGGGTCACAGGGCCCCACAGACAGTGACTACAGTTAACAATGATCAGGCCTCGCTCAGCCGCAGCCCGAAGCTCCTGCAGCAGGTCAGGCTTGGTAGGCCCATTGCCTGAGCCGAAAGTCTCCATGACCACGCCCTTCAGGGGGGGCTGCAGGAAGGCCCGGACCTGTGGGACACATATGGGCAAGCAGCTAAGGGCCGCGGGGACCCAGGGCTGGCCCTGCGCCTGCCATTGCAGTAGAGAGGCCTTGTGAGAGTGTGTCTCCCATAGGACCCCTCACCCCAGGGAGGCAGGACCTGGCTGGCCCAGGCTCTCTGTCCCTCCCAGCAGCAGGACTGAGTGACTAGCACCAGAGACAAGAGGCTGTGTTAATGGGCGCCAGCCTTGGGCGCGGAACGGCACCGGCTTTTGGGTCCCTCTGGCAGTTCAGACAGCTGGGCCGGCCTGAGTTCTTGGCCTTCCCACACAGCCCCATATCCACATGAGGTGGTGGACCACAGAGCCAGGTCACGACAGGGGGGACCACAGGGCAGTGCCCACCATTCCACCGGGAGGCCCAGTCAGAGGGAATCAGAGGCGCAGCAGGTGGATCCCAGGCGGGGGTGCAGGGTGGGGCAGGCCTACCAGGGAGGCCGGGATCCCAGGGTACAGGCGCAGTATCCCCACGTTGCGTTCCATGCTGCTGTGTACCACCAGCGCATCCTTCCCATTGGCTGTCCGCACCAAATCCTGGGCCACTGAAGACAGGTACTGGGTGTGGGCCCCTCTCTCCCTGACTTCCTCCAAGCCCCACTTGCTGGGCCCTGCCAAGCTCTAGGGTGGGCCCAGGACCCAGCGGAGAAGGGGTGCGATGTCCACACCGTGGTGACATGGTGGCCTGGGGGGGCGAGCAAGGAGGCCTGGCTGAGCCTGGCAGCCCACACGGGAGGGTACAGGGAGAGAATGGCCATCCAGGCAGATGCCACAGCAGGGGCAAGTGGTCTGTGTGCCAAGCCCTGGGTCCCTCACCAGGCACCACTGGGCCCCCTATCCACCAAGTCGGGATGTGAAGGGAGACTCCTGGACTTCCTCACACTTAGGAAAGGAAGCCTCCATCCAAGTGACCCAGAAGTACTCGAGGCCTTGCTGCTCCCCGCCCTGTGCCCAGAGTACACCCGGGAAGTGGGGGAAGAGACCCTCTGGGTCAGCACCCTGAATCTTGGCTGCACAGAGGACCTCGAGTTCAGCCTGCTCACGGTCAAGGCCCTGCTCTTCCAGCACAGGGCTGGTAGCCATGGGGCGTCGGCGGGCGTCAAGAAGCCTGGCTCAAGCCCTGCAGCTGCAAGGCCCAATGGGGCACACACTGATGAGCCTCCTGCACTAAACAGCACCAAGGGGACCTCCAGGCCAGGCCAGGGAAACTGAGGCCTTTCCCTGGGGTTCATTATAGTCAGGCTCAGGGTGTGCGGGAGCTGGCATCAATGTAGGGCACTTGTAGGACTTGCACTGAAGTGAGGCCAGAATGGGATCCCGCTACCCCTAAAGGGCTATGGCTGCTAAGGGAGATGGGAAGGAAACCTGGGCCGCCTGGTGGCCACCACTGAGGACGAGGCTTTGTTAAAATCCCCAGGTCCAGAGACCAGGAATAGGGTACGGGAGTGGGGGAAACAGGCAGTGCCGGCCAGGCCAGGTCTGTGCAGCCTCATCCCCTGAAGCTCCTGGCCTGGCCCCGCAGTGAGGGCCTCTGCAGCAGGACATGTGGCTGGTGTGGCTCTGGGAAGTCTGGGAGGGAAGGAGCTGCCCCTGTACCAAGGAGGGCACCGGGCTCTGTGCGGTGGCACAGTTGATGCCCCGCTGAGGCCACAGCAGCATCTCCTACCCCTTCTCCACTCCAGGTGCCACACCTCCACCTGGTCACCAGGGTCCCCCACTGCCCAGAGGTGTGAGCGGTGGCAGGAAGCCCATGGGAGGTCCCACCACACTGCCCTCAAGCACACAGGGGTGGGCCTGGCTCCGTCCACAGCGGTCGCACCCTAGGCCAAGTCTGGGGTTTCTCAAGGCAGTGCCAGAACCTGCCAGGCAGGCTGAGGTCAGCGTAGTGGGCGGGGTGCAGGCGCCCACACAGCTGCCCCACATCACACCCAGCGACGCCAGCCTGAGGCTCGAGCGCCGGGTCGGCCTCCTTGGGCGGCTGGGTGGGGGCAAGCTGCCCTGCAGGTGGGGCCGGACACTCTGGGCTCTGCATGCAGTGAAGGCCCTGCAGTCCAGAGCGTTGGCCTTGCAGCCCACCCAGGTAAGGAGCTGCCTGCAGGGCAGTGCCCACAGCTCTGGCCACACCTCCTCCCTATGCTCAGAGCCAGCGAACCTGTCTGCAGCAGTACCAGCTCCACAGGAGCTCCCAGGAGGCCTCAGGAGCGTGAGGAAGGGGGTACGGGTGAGAGCCACAGGACAGGAGCCAAGGCTCAGGCCTGCCTGACAGTGGACAGGCCCTGGATGCCACTGCCCAGCCAGTCAGCTGAGAACAGGCCCACCCTGCCACACCCACGGGGCCCAGCCCAGGCAGGGCAACAAGAGCCCGGATGCCCCAAGTGAAAGCCAACACAGCGGGGACTCTGGAGGCAGGCCCCACAGACAGGAAGGAGGCTCAAGCCCCTGTGGTTGGGACACAGTGAGGCGCAGCAGGGCCAAGGCTACACCTCAGGACCAGGGCAGGCTGGGAGGCAACTGCACCCTCAGGACAGCGGGCCCTCAGGGACAAGAGGGCCAGATCTGCCCCCCAGGGATGCCTCAGGACACCAGACAGACCCACGAGGATAGAGAAGAGTGTGCCACATGGTGGGCAGGACACATAGAGGCAGGACCCCAGACCTCTCCTCCAGGACCTGCCTGAGGACTCCCCACCATGCACCCTAGCAGCCCTCTCTGAGCCCACCCTGGCAGAGCCTCACCTGGCACCTGGCTCCATGCCAGGAGCCCCCCAGCCTCAGGCCTCGCTCTCCAACAGGCTTACCTGTGACATCTGCACCCAGGGTGGCCAGCGGGGGCAGGTTGGGGGAGGAGAAGGCCCCAAACCTCCGGGTGTCCACCTTAGTTACCCGGTTGCCGCGAAACAGCTGATTTTGGATGAACAGGCAGACCTGCAGGAAGGAAACTGTCCCCACGTCTGCCACACCCATGTCAATGCATGAGATGTGACACTGGGAAGCAACAACATAGGTTGCCGGCAGTGCCTCTGGTCATCGAGACAGGCCACTGTGACATCTGCTTTATGGGCTTCCCAAAGTCCTGTTCCTGCATTCCTGGGGCTGAAGCCTGGACCCCCACACTGACTGTACCCCCTGCCTGTATTCTTTGGACAGTCTTGCTAAAATGTTAAGGTGCCTGGGCTGGGTTCAAACTTGTGATCCTCCTGCCTCAGCCTCCATCAGTACTGGGATTACAGGCCTGCGCCACCATGCCTGGCTCCAAAGCTAAACCACAAACCTGATGGGAACCTTATCTGCAGTCCCCCAAGTGCCATACCCACAAGTCCTCTGGCTCCTTGGGTGCACCCCCACCCTGTTGATTCACCCCACGCCCAGGCACCAGGTACCTCGGGGATGATGTACTGGCCGGCCATGAGCAGTGCCCCCAGCAGGTTCTCCCGACTGTCATTCCACAGCTCATAGATGGGCACCTGGGGAGAGGCTACTCTGTAGGCTAAGGCAGGGTGGCCCAGGTGGGTAGGGTGGGCTCTTCTCCAGCGAACCCCTTAGGACAGAGGCAGCTGGGGTCTGCGGGGAGGGGCAGCCCACCCACATCAAGGCTGCAAATAGTGGTTGCCGCACCCAGCACCTCAGTTTGCAGGCCTGTCCCATGAAGGCCAGGTGCCTGGTCCACCTTGCCCACCACCCCAGGGGCCACCAAGACAGCTCTTGCCAAGCCCCATGCAGTCAAGGGATCCCAGTTCAGTCTTTAGTGTGCCCTGGTGGGGGTCCAGACCTTCCACTCTTATCAGGTCAAGGTGAGAGGAGGAGTATCATGTGCCAGGTCGCCTGGGGTGGCACTGATGAGATACAACCATTGTATGAAGAAAGAAGACCAAAGGCAGAGATGTGGCCGATGTGTCCCCAACACAAGCTGGGAACCCAGGCATGGGGCCCAGCAGAGGAGGACGACCCAGCACACAGGCTGCAGGTGGTTGGGCCCATGGGGTAGGTATGCAGCCTGGAGTGGAAGCCCAGGGCCCAGCCCGGCCTTGGGAGGCCTCTGCTCCTGAGCGGCCAGCTCCGTTACCTGGGCGCCAGTGAGGATGACAGGTTTGTGCAGGTTTTCCAGTGCGAAGGACAGCACGGAGGCTGCAAAGGCCATGGTGTCTGTGCCGTGGATGACCACAAAACCATGGTACTGCTCGTAGTACCTCTGCAGGAGGGGTGTGCTCAGGGCAGGCCCAGCAGTAGGCGGCTGGGGGTGGCAGCCAAGGAGCCCAGTACAGGCAAAGGGGCTTGGAGGCCCCTCCATGGACCCCAGGCCCCAACACTCCCCTCAGCCCTGCACCCTGGTGGTTGGCTCAGGGCATCAGGATGTAGGTCCTGGGGCCCTTGACACCCCTCAAGGGCAGGTACCACTCCAAGACTGGCAGCCAGGGCCTCCCTGGCATAGTCAGGAGGGGGCACCCAGGGCAGCAGGGGTGGCAGAGGGGAGAGCCTTGCCATCTACTGCAAGGGTAGCATGGGCCCAGGCAACTGGCACAAGACAGGGGTTCTGGGAGGCTGAGCAGAAGTAGACCTGGACAGGAACCCCCACTACTGAGCAGGCGCAGACGGCTGTGCAGGAAGCCCCTGGTCCACCACCTCTTAGCAGGCACCGGCCTGGGCTGTGGCAGCCAGGAGCACAGCTCTGCACAGATGGGGACTTCTGGCCATGCCAGCTTGGGAACAGAGGGGAGCTGGGAGCCACAAGGGGGCCGTGTGCTCTCTCGTGGCCACAAGAGGCCACAGCTGTAGGCTGAGAGGCCAAGGTGAGGTGCCCTGACCCTGCATCAGGAACACAGGGTGCCCCGACCTCAGCAGAGCAGCCCAGCCCAGCCCCAAGGGAGCTGGCCCTGGCTCAGCATGACCCAGGCCAGAAGGGTATACTGGCTGCCTCATTCCTGAGCCCAAAACAGACCCCGGGGTCACAGATTGTACCAGGGGCCACAGCTGGGTCTGGAGGCTAGTGTGTGAACGGGGCTGGCCAGGAAACGGGGAGTCTGAGTGACCCCACTGGCTCTTTCTTTTTTTTTAGGTTCTAGGAATTGAACGCAGCGGCACTATCCCACTGAGCTACATCCCAGGTCTCTATCTTGTGAGATGGGGTTGCCCGGGCTCATCATGAACTCGTGATGGTCCTACCTTAGCCTTTTGAGTAGCTGGGATGACAGGTGTGTACCACTGCATCTGGTGCACAAGGGGCTTTTAAGGGAAGCGGGTGCAAAGAGGGCTGGGCTAGGAGGGCTTGTGCAGGAGCTGGGGCTGAAGGCGGAAGAAAGAAGGGCAGCCTGGCCACAGCACTCAGCACTGCAAACCACTAGGCTCCACTCAGACCCCTTGGCCTTAAGCCCACAGCACAGCTGGGGCAGGGGCAGCGCTCAGGGCGTTGGTCCCCAGCAGCTGCACACGGCCTGCCCCACGTGGCTTAGGCCAAGCCAATGACATGAGCATGAACAGGACGAGCTGGCTGCCAGACTGCTCCCTGGAAGTGGCCTGGCCTTGGTGCCCACCTACACCTGCGTGGGATGTGCCCGGGTGCGGTCCTGCCATGCCCCAGGCGCCACGCCTCAGCTCCAAGGGACCCCACTGCAAAACCTGTTCCTCTCCTGGCCCACGTCCAGCCCTACCTCTATGGTCTGGGCTATCTGGATCCACTCAGTGATGGTCATGTCGCTGGAGTCCAAGAGGGGCTGGCACTGCAGCACTGTATAGATGACCCTGGGGCCAGGGCTGGCAGGGCTGCAGGAGGCAAACACAGGCTCCCTCTCTGCTCCTAGAGATCCAGAGCTCCCCAGGCCACTGCTGGGGTCTCAGCACCACACAGGCTCCAGCACCCTGCGGAGGCCTCTCCTCTCCCTAGAAGCCCCAGGTCTGGGGCCCATGCCCCCAGGATGGGGTGACAGTGTGGGCTAGGACAGTTTGTCCCCAAGCAGTGTCCCTCCCACACCTTCAATAGGCATCTGGGACTAGCCCAGGAAGAGGCTGGCTGGCCCTGAGGACAACACACAGCCCAGCCCCTGCCTGAAGGGTGGCAGGTGAGCCTCAAGACTCCTGGGGCTACCAAGAGGGACGCCCTCACCCCACGCGTGGAAGCTGCCACCCTGGCTGTGGAGGGCTGGAAGACTGCAGCTGCCCCTCAGACCCACCCATGCTGCCGTCAGGAGCCGCACTCACGGGAGCACCAGGGTGTCGTCCGGAAGGCCCAGGGCCCGGGCACACTCCGCGTCATGGAATGTGGGCAGGGTCTGCAGCACAGCAGCGAGGCCTGGGCTAGGCACGAGCACTACGGGCAGAGAGGGCAGTGTGCGGTCAGGGTGGGAGGCCCGCTGACCCACTGGGTAGGGCCAGGCCAGGCAACTCTCACAGAGCAGCAGCTGGCCCAAGTCCAGAAGCCATGGCTTGCTCCCTCAAAGCCAAAGCAGATTCTGCACCTGGAACCCAGAGCACCACCTGCTGCTCAGCTGGACCCGCTGCACCTGTGCCCCATCCCCACAGCCGTCCATGCCCGGCCAAGCACGGCCCCAGCCTGTCTTGCAGGGCAGCCACAGGCACCCACTATTCCACCCCCTCCCCACTAGGCGCTGCTGGTGCTACCTGAAGGTCCTGCCCCCCACCTCTCACCAGCAGGAGCTTCCAGGCCCAGCTCTGGACACTGCCTCCAGGAAGCACCCCCTCTGCCAGGCTGTAGTGCCCTTCTTACATATTGTCTTGCTGACCCTTGTATCCAGGCTGGCGGGGATTAACTGTGACTTCAAGTCCCACGCATGTCTCCTAACTCCAGCCCTTCAGTAGGAGGACAGGCCCAGAGCAAATGGTGCCCCCCACATACACAGTTCCTTGGGCCTGTAGCCTGTCAGTCTCAGATATGTGCATCTAGGAGCGAGCCAGCCACGCGGCCCTCAGCATCTTGGAAGCAAATGGCCTCCCCAAGAGGAAGCACATCCTCTCAGATGCTGGCCATGCTGCCGCCTCCCCCAGCCCCAGGTTCCTGGCCACTATGAGCATCAGCCTTTCTCAAGGCTAGGGCCAGGTTCTCGAGCCCACGAGGGCTGCTAGCCACACCTTGCATATCCTGGGGTCAGCAGCCCAGGGTGAAGCCCACCTCTCCCTTAAGCTTCTGCTGCAGGCCCTTCCCCACTGCCAGCACCATTACCACTTCTGGCCTGGCTGATTCTGGCTGGCCTGAAGCCCCCTAACATTGCCAGCTGTACTCAGTTCCCATGGCCAAGTCAAGAATGGGCCACAGATTCCTTGGACTCATTCAGCACCCCTTTCTCTCTCCCTGATACAAGAAGTCAGGAGCCAGCGTTTCTCTCCCACCCTCTCACCCTCCCATCTCCACCTACCAGGGCTGCAGCTGAAACCTCTCCCCAGCCACCCAGACTGTCCCAGGCCTATTGGACTGTGTTTGTGGCCCTGTCTCTCCTACCAGAGAAAGAGACCCCCGAGAGAGCACGTGAAGACCCCCTGGTGCCCCCCAGCCTGGTGCAGCCCTTGCTGGAAGGGTGAGCAACGCAGGAGGGCTGGTGATCAGCTGCTTCTGAAGTATCCTGTGGGCAGGGATCGGGGAGCACACGGGGAAACCAGAGCCTGTGTGTGTGCGGCAGACCTGCAGGCTGAGGGTGCCCAGGACAGGCCTGCCTCTATGCTCAGGAGCTACCAGCACTCAGCACGGAGCCAGATGTCCCTCCTCACGTGCGGTGGGCTGGACATGCACCCACGGCCCAACCCCAGGACCTGTGGATGGGCCTCTCATGACAAGGCTGCTGCGGGTGTTCTGACGCCTAGGAAAATGGAGAGGCCATCCTGGACTTCCTGGAGGGGCCCTACATGCCAGCACACGTCCCTATAAGGGGGATCCATGGGGAGCCTTGACACACATGCCAAGTTGATGTTCAAGAACTGTGCCCACTGAGGCACGAGCCACCTGGAGCACGCGGACCTAGTGTCCCTTGCCTCCTCTCAGATCGGGTAAGCCTCCAGTCTCTCTCCCCTTTCTTCCTCCCTGCCGTCCTTTCCTTTGCCCCACAAAGTCAGATAGAGGCTCACCCTGCTTTTCATGCTTTTTAAACTCCAGCGCTGGCCTGGAAAAGCACCCCAGGAAGGCTGCAAAGATGCTTGCCTTGTTCAGCAGCTCTTGCTTCCAGCTTTGGGTCCTGATTGGAGACAGCCACTGGGGAGCCGGCCGCTCTCTGCCCTCTCTCTGTGCTCCAGTGGGCAACACTCCCTCTTCCACCCCATCACCAACCCCCCAGCCTGCCTCCTGAGAATCTGTCCCAAGCTGAGGCCCAAGCGGCTGGTCTTTGTCTCTGAATGGCTCAGCCAAACTTCCTGCTGGACAGCAGCTCTCAGTGGTCAGGACACGATCCTTCTGACTTTTCCACTTTACAAAATGACAATTAATAGGAGATACGAGTTTGCTTTTATTTCTTGGTTTTGGAATTATACTAGATAATTATAATTGTTGTTCTTTTTAGCCACTGTTTGTGCCTTTTGCAAATCCCTTTATGATATTACTTTAAAGGCATGTTTTACTCTTGTGGCTGAGGTCTTGTGTTCCTGTTTTATGTATGTTACATTTAGACTCTCTTGAACTTTCGACTCGAGCCTGCCATGGGTTTTAATCTTCTTAGCTCTAAGCAGAATAATGTTCGAGCGCCATCTAGTGCATTTGGTAAAAAGGGTCTTTTTATGAACTCGTGGTCACCTTTTATTTACCAGCTTTTATTTGTCCCTTATAGAATGCTAAAAGCAAACCTGCCAGGTTTCTCCAGTCTCCCTGCCGAGTCCCCCAGCTGAGCCCCCCACACACCAGTGGCCAATGGAATGCTGACCAGATGGGCACCTGGGCTCCCTTCCGGAGACGCTGACTGCACGGAGCTAATAAAAACCGAAAGGACATCTGAGCGGTCAGCACCTGGGCGGTCCCCCAGCAGATATCCAAAGTTCCTCTGTGGAAACCAGCTCTGGAAGGCCTGGACGTGCAATGAGCAATCTCCTATTTACCGTCCCACCTCACTCCCAAGGAGAATGAAAGGCAACTCTCTCAGTGACTGCCGGGCAGGCTGACCGGAACTGAGGCTGCTGGAGCCTTTCTCAAGCCTCCATCAAGGGTCGAGCTACAAGTCTGCACTTTCCTCTCTCTACTAACAAGCTAGAAACCCAAATCTTCCCCTTCCGCTTCCGTCTGCACCCCCTTGCCTCCCTCCCACGCCTATTCCTCCCTGACCCCTTCACGTGTCTCCCTCCTGGCGCCACTGATCATCTTGAGACAGGGGCCAAAGGTGCCAGCCGCCCTTCTGGGCACCGGCCAGCTGGGAGTCCTGGGGGTGCCGGGGTGCGGGACCTTAGAGCAAACACCTGTGCCTAGCCTGCCCCGCCCAGAGCCCATCTGAGGCCACAGTCCGGGTGACACCAGAGAGCAGGCACAGGCGCCGCTGTAGAGGTCAAGATCTAACTGGTGCTCACACACGTAGCGGGACCACAGCGCCCGCGTGCACAGCCTGCAGTTCCTACCTGCTTCTGAGCCCAGCCCAGGTAAGAAAATCTCCAGCCTGCAAGCAGACCCCTCGTCCAACGCTGGATCGCAGGACCCGCCCCCGCCCTGCCACAAGTCCCGGCCAAGCCCCTTGGCCGCGCTTGCCCCGGCGCCCTCGCCTCGCAGCTGCGCGCTGCCGGCACACGTGGCTGCCCAGCCCCACGAGGGAAGGGATCACGCCAGGCCGAGCCCACCACAGGCCGCCTTCCAAAGGCCACTGCTGCTCCTCCTCTAACCTTTGGTCGCGCTATCTCCCAGCGTCCACTAGCCACTCTGCCAACATCCAGTCCAGACTGCTGCTCCCTTGCCCTCCTGCCCTTTCCTCTGTCAGACCTCACCCAGGTCCACCAGCGCCTGAGCACTTCCTCTTCAGATCCTTAAACCCTGTTTTTTCCAAATCCCCAAAGTTAACTTTAAACCCCTTGATTAAGCTTCCAACAACTGTTTGCCTTTAACAAGGGACAACAGCTATCACAAATTCCACTTGTGTTTTACACTTGCTAATTAAGACTGACATAATTAAAATTCTCTACTGGGTACCCAGCAACTGAAGTGTAGAGACTAGAACTAGAGAGATAACTGGACTAAGAGGACAATCAATGTTTTGACCCTGGCTTTCCAAAGTCGGCAGAGACCCAGGACATGAAAAAAAA
>NDGN011324757.1:0-12665 GCA_002564285.1 Tympanoctomys barrerae
TCTCAGAAATAAAGTCAGGTAACATCGCTTCATACAAGCTCACAACATGTCAAAAGAAGTTATTTGGTGCCTTTTAAACACAATGTACTATTAAATGGTCTGAAACCATTATTAAATACAGATTCTGATACAGTAGGTCTTGACTGATTTGTGAGAACACCTATAGCTAATATGTTGACAGGTATTGTGTATATTGCTTTAAGCGGACACACTTGGAGTAGCAAGTGTAACAACTTTCACTAAAAAAAAACACTGCCTTTTCAAATGATACATACTATAAATCACTGCCTTTTCAAATGATACATACTATACTTGAAATTTGTTGAACAGATACTATTCGAGATTCTGAAATATTCTCTCACAGGAAAAAAATCATTTACTCATATTACTGCCTACAATTTGTGGCTACCAATTATTATCAGACCTACTTTAAAGTAACAAAACTAGGTAAATTCATATTACACTGTGTTCTATATAGTATATTTATGTGTCTTTCACACAACAATATTTGTGGCTTATTGATATTCAAGATTATCTTAATGTAGACCTTAATTATCTTCTGGTAAATGATCTATGTATAAAAGGTGGTACTGACTCCAACTTCCATTAACCAATTTAGCTCACAATGTGCTCTTCCTGCTGCTAGTATGAAGAATAAACCTGAATAAATCTAAATATACAACTCATTTCTTGGCACATTTTAAAAGGTCTTGTGATAACATTTCAGCAATATGTAGGTTTCTGTACAAGTTCATAGAATAAACTTTTAACAAGGTTGTGAAATTTTGCATTTAGGGATATACTACTTTGATTTCTGGATAGAAATGTCAGACTCATATATTGAGAATATCCCTCAAAATTAATCATATTATAAATCCTTAATCCCAAGAGATATGAATCTGAAAACAATGAAAATGCATCTGTTCACATGAAAAAGGTCTATCTTCATATTTAGAATAATTAAGGATATTGTTCAGTGTTGGGAATTTATATACAAAAAATATATGTACAAGTATGGCCTAGAGAAATCATGCATTTGAAAAACAGCCCTCACTGCTGTCTTCAAAACTAGAATAAATATACAATGTATCAGTAATGTGCCATTCATGCCATTATTTCTTTCTATGAACTTGCTACTAAAAATTCTTCTGTATAAGAATCAGTAGACACTGAGAACCTGTCAAATAAGAAACAACTCACCTTGTCTTCAGCACTAAGTAAAGTTAGCCTTATTATAGATAATTATCAACACCGAAGGATAAAATACAAACACAAAATCATCCCACAAATGATTTCTATAGATCTAGTTAAAATGAAACTAAAATGCTGACAATGCCAGATTTGTAAGATTAAAAATAAGCAAACATTTCATAGTTTTCTTGCTTTCATATTTGTTTTCAAATAAAACTACTTTTTCAAATTAAAATAGCCTCATTTTAAAAGGCCAAATTTCATAATAAAATAATTTCTCTACTGCAATTGTAAATATTTTGTAGAATGCATCACTGGAGTCATTGGGGCCATTAAATTTCACTTGAAAAAGGACTTCTAAATATTTTTAAGAATTGCAGACCACTTTTCATTTTTTCAGAACTTTAAAATTCTAACTCCACTATGTTCTTTCTGACTTTCCTAATATCTAATGAGAACACTGCTGTCATTGTTACTATTTTGCTTCTAAACTGTAAGATGCCCCTACTCTAACTGTTCTTAGACTGCTTTTGAAAACTTTACACTGGTTTTTAGCAATTTCATTCTGTTTTGCTTTCACATGCTTTTCCTCAAATTTTCTATGGTTTTCTCGCAGGTCAGCAAGCTTCTTGTGTCTGTGATTTACATATATATATCCTCTAGGTTTCCAAAGCATTCTCTCTTTTAGGTTCTGGGCAGGTCACTCCCTCCCATCTTATGCCCCACAAGTCTATGCAAATCCAAGTGAGAAGGCCTGCTTAAACTCTGATGCTTGGGCATCGACTCAGAGATGCTTCATGTTATTTAGAATTTCTCCTCCTCATGGTATAATTTGAAGCTGCTCCATCAGCAGTGAACTACTACTCAGTATTTAAAAAATATTTCATATTCGGTACATTCATTCACTTTTTGTTCATACAGGGCAGAGGACAAGCCAATCCCCTGCTCTTGCTTTGGCTGGGAGCAGAAGTTCTAAACACATGTAGAACTGTAAACATACATTTACTTGCCAATCATCTATTACAGACCCATGGCCTTTTCTGTGAAGAGTAATCTACTTAAAAACCTGAAACGATTGTTTTGGTGGTGGTGGTGGTGGTGCTCAGGACGGAACCCAGCCCCGGGTGGGTGCCACACATGCTGAACAAAAACTCCACTAGTAAGCTACATCCTCACTACCCATGCCTGTCTTTCTTAATAGATCATGTCTTAGATATATTATTTATAATTTCTAGTTCTTTTGAAGTGTACTGAACACATTTAAAACATTTAAGAAACACTTGCACTGAGTCCAACTGCTCTAAATTTTACAACTTCCTACATGCATGCACCCACAATCTCATAATTATTACACTCATGCTTACATCAATAAAAACTTATTTTAGAAGTTGTTTTATATAAGCTTTCTAAATTATTCAAGTTAATTTTCAGAGAATTAATAATTCTATTTATTTTCAAATTTCAATGCTTTTTTAAAAAATTTCAATGCTTTGCAAAAAAACATAATTAAAAGTATATCTGCAACCAAGAAGTTCAGGAATACATTCCGCTGCGGGGAGAAGGCACAGACTGCCACAGAGCCTCGGCGACCCACAGCGTTCGGTGTGAGCCAGTCACTCATCAATTCAGTCAGAAGGCAGTTCATAGAGCTCCCACACTATAATCTAGTTGTACTAGATAATTTTGTATCAAAGGGAAGGCTTTTATTAAATAATTTTAGTGTATTTAACAAAAATTGGTGACCAAAGAAAATATACCTATCAATAGAATTACAAGGAAGAAGGGTGTCATGTGAGGTTGAAGAAGGGTGTCATGTGAGGTTGACCTCCTACCTTTTTCAAGAAGTATAAGTATTTTTATTTTCAATAAGCTTGAAAATAAAAAGAGGTTCCTGTGAAATTTTGAAGGGATAGAGTGCAGTTTGTGCTTAAAGACAAAGGGTAAGCCAGGTAAAAGGTAACAGAGGCAGAAGAGAAAATGTCTCCACAAGCAGTAAACAAATATTCAAGTAGGAGAAATAACTTAACCTAACAGCCAGCAAGCCACTGTAGGAAAGCTCTACTAATAAGGTGGTATTTCAAAAAATGAAAATGTAGCATATCATCTTTATAGTTTTAAAATGGTATGCCAGCTAGGTTTTCTTAGTGACCTAAAAAATCAGTGTCTGAAATATACTCTAAGTATTACCAACCCTAAATTATCCTTTAATAAACTCTAGAACTAATCTACTAAAAATTACTTTAAAAAAAAAGAAGTGATAATCTTCCTAAATGCTCAACTTATTCCATATAAAGCATTTATTGTGCTGGAAATACTGATTTAGAACATTATAATGAATGGTTTATCCTAAGTACTTTTTAAAGAAATCTAACTACATTAAAATAAAAATTGCATATTATATTACCATGAAACTAGGTCTAAAGCACTAAGAAATTCCTTTTAAGTATATTTTTAGATCAAGGTTTTTTCTGGTTCCCCCCCCCCACTAGGGATTGGACACAGGGTCTTGGCATTAAGCTATTACCCTCAGCCCTTTTTTGTAATTTAATGTAAGAGAATCTTACTAACCTACTAAATTGTCATTGCCTATAGTGGGCTCTAAACTATCTTTCTGCCTAAGCCTCCCAAAGTGCTAGGATTACAGATATGCACTAACCTGGTCTGGATCTGTATTTCAATACATCACACTGAAAAGTGGTGTGCTTGAAAACTATATAGGACCTAACAAACTGAAAATCCTTAGGCAATTCACTTGACATGTATTTTGCTCTAGATGCTTATATGACAATGTTCATAAACATTTCAAAGCCATGATGCAAGAATAAGTAATGAATATAAAGTAAATGATCAATTTCTCAGAATATCACAAGAGAAATCAGTCCCTTGCTAAAGCTACCAATCATTTCTTGAACATGGTACCTTCAAAATACAAAGTACTCCAAAGTCCATTTTCTCATTCCTTGTCTTATCAGACTTCTCAGTACTTAAACAAACAATATTTTCTAAAATCTTTGTATTAATTTTGTTTTGCTCTCCTTTTCCCAAGGTCTTCAGAGTGCAACAATAATTGCCTACCCTGATTTATATTGTTGCTCAGAAGGGATCTCTAAACTATGAACAAATTCTCTGAAATTGTCTATTTTCTAATCTATATAAGTGTAGGAATATACAGTTCCTTAACTTTCCATCTTACTCTCTTTGACTTTTGTGTATGTTATCCTTTTAGATTTTGTACTATATACAGACCAAAAAAGTACATTTCTAGTTTAATACTAAACTATTCCATTTAAAATAAAATACACATATCTGAAGTCAAAAGAAGAAAAATGCTTTATATTCCATAAAAATGCTGAACAAAATTGTCATGTCCTCATATTATTCAATATTTAACTGACAAACAGTATTGAGTGTTAGCCCTTTGTGAGATTTTGTGTTAGGCAGCAAGAATAGTGTTGTAAACCAAATGAACAGAGTCTCTGGCCTTATTTAGCTTACTATTTAAGGAAGACAGATACTACACTCAGGATTAGAGCAAAGTGACACACAAATATGAAGATGGGTAGCAATAACACATAAAGGAAAGAAAACAGAGAGCATACTAAGCTGTAAGCAGTTATCAAAAGGTTTATAAGTGCTGAGTATAGTGTATGATACAGAAAAACTAAGCCACATGGGTCAGAGGTCAGCTGGGCTCTTTAAGGACATATGAAGGAACATGACCTTTACACTAAAGATTAAAAAGTCTGTCAGTTTTTAAATCTTGCTTTGACTTCAGAGTACAAAATACACCAGCAGCTATGAGTCCAGAGGCTACCAATGGAGAGAGCATGTTCCACGTTTTTCTGCGGAGTCCAGAGAAATCACTGCACTCTTCATGTGACACCACTGTCTCCAGATTGTTCTCTGGGTTTGATGCCACTTTTTCCCATTTTTCACTGTGAGTGAAGTGTTCCTACTGCTTAAATTTTTTTCTGCTTCTATTCTCTTGTTTATTCATGACATGACCAGTGGCTTTAATTTTTTCCAAAGTACTATTATCATTGAAACATCATGTATTTTACTTATTTATTTTTTATCAGGTTCTCCCTTTCCATAACAATGTAATCTCTATGAGGAGGATGTTTATCTGTTACTTGTATGATCTTTCCAGTTACCTAGAATTCTGTACAGAGTAGGGGTCTACAAATACTTGTAATGAATGAATGAACTAAGAAGGGTGCCTGAGCTAAGATAGACTTAAACAGGGCTAGAAAATATTGGAAGACTCATCAATGGCTAACATAGGAAAACTGGCAAGGTATACAGGCTGAGGGAAAGGAAGAAGACAAATCCAATTCCTTGCCAGCTGAGAGAAGTGATCAGACATCTTAGCAACATGTGGGAACACTTTCTCTGGGGAGTTGAAAGACAACCAGTTTGGTTTTGCATATTCAGAATATAAGGTACCTAAGAAATGCCAAGTGAAGTGGTCTAGTCCAGGGCAGAAAGAGATAGGGTTGTAGAAGTTAATTCAGAGAGCACAGATGGGAATAGAAGCTACAAAAGTGGATCATTCATCAAAGAAGACATAATGAAAACAGAAGATCTAAAATTGAGTCCTGATAAACTTCACAACACAGGTTGTATAAAAAAACTAGCTACAAAGGAGATGAAAATGTTCACAGAAAAACAAACAAACAAACCCAAGAAAATAACATGAGGTCATAGCTAAGACAATATTTTGAAAAGAAGTCATGAAAACAAATATTGTCAAATAAGCAAATAAAACAAAAAAACTATGATGACAAAGAGAAACTTTTACATATTTAAAGTGCAGACTCTAACAATCCAGTAGAGACAGAGGAATGAAGTAAATAGAGATGAGCAGTTTTATGGATGTACATGCATAGAGTTAAAGGAAATGGGAAGCAAGGCAAGTTTATGTTTACGTATCCACAAAACTGTTTACATGCATATCATGTACTGTGGCAGCCAACTTCCCTCCACTGGAGCACCTCCATGGGAGGGAAGAGTTAGTGTATTTGGCTCACGGTTTCTGAGCTTCCGCATGTGACAAGTCACCCCACTGCTTTGGGTCTGCAGTACAAAGTCGTTGATGGAAAAAGTGTATGGCAGCCCAAACTCCTTTACCTCTTGGCAGCCAAAAGTGAAGGAAGGCCATGGGTCTCAGCAGTACCCTCCAGTGCACACCTCCAGGGACCTTGTGCCTTTTCACCAGGCCCCACCTCCTCAGTTTCACCAAATCCCAGCAGCACCCTTGTGTGGGGTCCCAGCCTTCAACGTATAGGTCTCTAGGCAATACTTAGGATCCAAACTATAACATGTACTACTTATAACCCTATGATGTCATGTAAGATCATCTAAGTACCCTGAAGCAATTAACAAATGACATTAACATATTAACAGCAAAGTTTATGCAACACAACCTTTCCTCGCTATTTCTTTCCTTCTTTCTTTTCTCTTTTTTTTGCAGAACCAGGGATTGAACTCAGGCCTTGCGCTTGCCAGGGAAGCACTTATTCTACTGAGCCATCTCCCTGGCTCCCTCGCTCCTATTTCCCATAGCTTATATAGTTTCACCTATCACACTAGATGTACAACCTTAACAGAGTGGAACAAGTAGAATGGCTAAAAAGTGGATGTTGATTTAGTTTTTGCTTTGTTGTTGTTTTCAGTGTTTTTGCTTTTTCTTGTATTATTTGTTTGTTGGGGGGTGGGTTTGGTTTTGAGCACTGGGATTGAACCCAGAGTTTTAGCACTGAGCAACACCATCAGGAATCCTTTTTCTGTCACTTATTTCATATACAAGGCAGCATTAACCCCAGCACTGCACCATGAATCAATACAGCATCACATCCTTAAGCTGAGCATCACACACCTACATCCAGCCACCTCCTAAATCTTTGAATGAGACATTGGGGGAACACCTAGATACAAGCCACAACCCCAGAGATCCATCCTTTACACTCATGGACAGCACTCATACTCTAGGTCTTTTGCCATGCGCTCCAGCTGCATTATCTTAATAGTTGATTTTATGGGTCAGTTTGGCTGGACCATACTTCCTGAGTGCCTGGTAAAACACTATTTTAGATGTCACTGTGTGAGTGTTTTTGGGTGCAATTACATACAGCACAGTGCTTTCTAATTAAAGCAGACGAGCTCCATAAAGTGCATGGACCTAACAGAATCAGCTGAAGACCATAACAGTTAAAGGCTCACCTCCCCACAAATCAAGAGAATTCTGCTAGCAGACTGCCTTTGCCCTCCTACTGCATCCCTTTGGTGAGTCCTCAGTCTTCCACTTCCTTCTTCAGAGTTGGACTCAATGACCTCTACAACTGCACAAACCAATTCTTTAAAATAAATGTCTTTGTATGTATATGTGTGTTTCTGTGCGTATTTAGGCACACATCTATATCCAATTACTGGTGTTTCTCTGGAGAACCCTTATTATCAATTGCAGATCCCCTCAAAATATACATAAATGCAGAAAGGTATTCTAAAAGCCAATACGGTAGTACATATGCTATAAGAGAATTTTATAAGCTTTGAACACATATAAGACAGAGGAGAGAGAGGTTATCTGATTCTACAGGGATCGGATAAAGCTCTCTTAGAGGTTCATCTAAGTTTGAAATATGAATAAGTACTCAGCAAGCAGATGGGAGGGGGTGGTGAAGTGGCATTCCTGGCACCAAATGCTCTCTGCATGAGTAGAGTCCTACAGACATAAAGCAGCATGACATATTACTGAGGCATAAGAAGGTTTATGCAGCTCAAGTACAGGATACATGGAGATGGGGCAAGAGGAGGCAATGATAAAACTGGAAAAACATAAAAGAGCCAACTCATGAAACTTCAGGTATGACAAGGTAAGCAAGGAGTGGTTCTAAACACAGACTGAACCACAGTTCCAACTTTAAAAGGTATCTCTGATAGCAATGTCAAGCATATGTTTAAAGAAATGAAAATAATCGGATCAGAATAGACATGCATAGACCATGCAAGAGTTCAACTGTCTTGGCCAGCTCAGCCTGGCATGGCATCCTAAACCAGACCACAGAATGTATTTCTCACTCTTATGGAGGCTCCACACTCCAAGATTAAGATGTTAGGCAATGTCACTCTTTCTGAGGGCTCTTTGCTGACTTACAGAAGCCACCTTCTCACTGTGTCCCCATAGAGCCTTTCCTCAACGGCACACATGCTAAGAGAAAATAGACCTCTGATACCTCAGCCACAGGTAGGACTGGATTAGAGCCCCATCTTTTATAATCTCATTTAAGCTTAATTCCTTCTTAAAAGCCCCATCTCCAAATACAGCTGCATTAGGGGTTAGCACCTCAACATATGAATTTGGGGACTGTGGTGGATTAAGAAATGGTCAACTTGTAACAACACCCAGCTGACCTGAGTCAACATTGTTTTGAGTGTGGAAGACTCACTTGAGAATTGTTGCCAACAGCATAAGAGAACTGGCAGGGAAGATGGAGTGCTGTTGTTTCTTAGAAACTTGTCACACTGACATTCCTGATATGAAATCAGCTGTTCTCATTATTGGTGGAGCTCAAATCATTGCTGTTATGAGGGGGACTGGTTCTTTGAGGGGAGCTCTGGTCCTTACCTTGAGAGTCACTTCATGGCCTCAGTACAGATCCCTACTAGCATAGCTTATGAGCACAGATCCTTCATCCTCCTAGTACAGACTTTCAAGCTTCCACTACTGACCTCTGGGTCTTCCTGGTGCAGATCTTTGATACACACTTATATAAGACATTGTCAAAGGCTTGAGGCCTCCAGTTGGGAGTCATGGAAGACACTGCCATGGGCTCTAGGTCTTCAGCTGGACTTGTGTAGGACATGGCCATGGTGTCCAGGCCCTCAGCTAAATTCTTTGAGTCTCTAATGCATGAATAGATTTCTTGCACTTTTCTGCATTTGACTTTCTGGATGAATAGTATAAAATAATCCTATCAATCATGTGTCCCATATTAAATCTACTCCCTTGCAAACTCTGACTACAGCAAGGACACAAGATACATTTAGGTCCACAACAGTAATGAGTTACAGATGATACTGACTTAAACAAAAAGCAACAGAACTGAAGATAGACCAAGATGTGATACTAAGACAGTAAAATAACAAGACCCTGTCATCAGTTAAATATGAGTGAGAGGACCATGAAGTCAAACACTCAAAATGAGGTCATCCAGTGATAAGCAAAGATAAAAAGTCAGATGTCAGCTAAAAACAAAAGGATTACCCGAAGATTTGTCTGCAGAAGATTCAGTCATTACTTAAGGACCTGAGATCGATTTTACCCTACTTAAAAGCTAATCTGTTAGCCTGCGACTGTTTTGTAGCTGCCGGACAAGATAGGGCAAAGAGAAAGAAAGCACTTTGTTATCCAGAGTACAGCACCAGCATGTTTGCACTGGTTCCCAGGACCCTAGCTTCCTTAGGGGTGATGTGACACAGCCTACTGGACAGCAGGCACACTGTGCGCAAAGTTATAACTGAGGAATACACACCATGGCATAGGAAGAGGTAAGGCAGTCTCTATCTCAGAAGGAGACATTTCACCTCTTAGATTATTCGGTATGAAGATATCCCCGAAACATGGCTCAAATAAAAAGCAAGGACTTGCATTCCTAGCATGTGCAATAAGACACAGAGCAGCACATGACACACTTAGAGGACTGTCCCTCACGTTACTCACCATACATTGGTTCCTGCCATGAGCCAAAGCATAGCACAGCTAGCAGCCAAGCACGTAGGCCTCAGACAAAGTATCTTGAAAGAATCACAGCAAACAACTTGAGCACAACTCAAGTGCTAACAAGGATGCTGATAACCCCAGAGTACAGCAACTCTCTGTAACTGGGAGTTCTGCATCTGCAGGTACACCCAAATGTGAAACCAAAAGTATTCAGGAAAAATAAAACAAAAATGCATCTATATGGAACATATACAGTAATTTTACCTAAACAATATAGTTTAACTACTACTAGAAATTGCATTATATTAAGTATTATAAGCAACCTAGAGATGAGTTAAAGCATATGGAAAGGTCACTATGTCATTTAATATGAAGGATGTGAGGATTTGCACATTTTGGCATACACAGGGATTCCAGAACCAACACTCTTTGCATAGTTAAGGACAAATCAGAATACTTTAAGAGCCCAAAATAAAATAGTATTATCCAAGAACACTGAAGTCTGTAAGTAAAATAGCCACATTCATGCAAAAAACATCCTTCAAGTTTCTTATATCTTAGTCTTCTTTTTTTGCTAATATTTAATTTTGAAAATTTAAAAACGGAAAATTGAAAAAAAAACCAGAAAATTGAAAACTAGCACAATTAGTGGCTTTATATCTACCACCTTGATTCAGTAACTGTTAAGATATTGTAATATAGAATCCTTTTAAGTTTTTTTCCTCCTTTAATATTTAAAGAAGTATTAAAAATAACTTTCAGGCCTCATAATTGTTTCCTTAAATGTTTACATGTATCTCCTAAGAATAAGAACATTTTCCTACATAACCATAATGCCATTATCTCACTTAAGAAAATTAACAATCTTTCCCTAAGTGGCCCTAAAAAATATAAGCTTTCAAAATCCCACCAAGTTTCATAACACCCGTTTGGTTGTTGTTTCTTAGTTGTTCCCAATACAACAATCTTTCTGACCTACAACATATCCATCTTAATATTTTTAATGGCATTTACATTTTGATGAAACCATGTTAACTGCTTTTTAATACATCCCATGTTCTGCATTTGTCTCACTGTGTCCTTGTGGTATCATTTAACTTTTCATCTAACCCTTGTACTTCATGAAAATTGAAAGATACATCTAAAGGTCTCATTACAGTCACATTCAACTTATATAAAAGAATACTCAGCAGTAATAGTGCATGCTTCAAATGATATCACATCATAAAACACATGTTATGCTGTTCTAGTACCAGTGACATTAACTTTGTTCACTTAAGTAGTGTTGACAGCTAGATCTCTACTTTAAGGAAAATATTTTTCCCTTTACAACTACAAGAAATCTGTGAGTTATACTTTACTACTGTGCAAATATTCTATTTCCTCCCACTCTCCCCTAAAGGAATTAGCATGTACATCTGAATGACTTCAGATTTCATCTGAAGTAATTACTTCACCAAGGGATTGTATACTGGTTTTCTATTAGTGCTACACAGTGGTGGTGAACCTCCTGCATGCATGCTACAGTGGCCTGTTTGTTACCACTGAAATCTCTAAGAGGTTTGGCAGCATTGTAGTATAACAAATTGAAAAAACAGTTTAGCATTTCAAAATCTATAGAATCAAAACGTATACATCTGGTTCTACTGGTTTCTCTATTCTTGGTTTCAGAAGATCAATATCGAAAAGAGTTAGCTGAACTCTTTTTCTTTTTAGTACTGGAGATTGAATCCAGAACCCTTCCATGAGCTACATCCCCAGCCCATTTTTTCTTTTTTAAGACAAGGTCTTGATAAATCAAAGTTGCCAAAGCTAAGCTGGAACTTGCAATCCTTCTGCCTTGGCCTGATAGAGTGCTAGAATCTTTTTGAAGGTTCTAGAAAATGTTTGTTCCCCAAATCATTCAGGCACTGTAGCTGGAACTTTCCTTGGTGGCTGTCAACTAGGGGACACCTTAAGCTCCTAGAGGTCTCCCTTTTGCAGAGGGGACATTGTATCCCACTGCCAGCAATAACGTATGGCATCCCTCTTAAGCTTGGAATTTCTTTGATGTCCTTTTCCTTCAGTTTAGAAAAACAAACAAACAAAAATACCCACAAAAAATTAGTACTATATAGGAATTACAAAGACCAAGAATGGTGGCACACACTTATAATCCCAGCACACTGGAGACTGAGTTGGAGGATCACCATGAGTTCAAGGCCTAACAGGGCTACATAATTACTATAGGACCAGCCTGGGCTACAAAGTGAAACCCATCTAAATACAATACACATACATATATTATATAAGATATATATATGTATGTGTGTATATATATTATATAATGTATATATATTATATGTATATAATATATATAATGTATGCATGTATATTGCTTTTAGAGAAATATCTAATTCTAGTGTTGGAAAAGAAATTAATGCTGTGAATATAGAATATCTTGCCAGATATATCAAAACTATAGGCTTTTCTAAAACTCAACAAATCACATATATATATATATATATATATTATATATATATATATGACATATGCATTTATTTCCTCTCTTATACAAATGGAAAGATACATCTGAAATAATTCCATAAGACATTAACTATTTCCCCTATAAAGAGATTTACTATTTCTGTATTCCAGCAATATTGGAGAGGTCCTGTTTCTGTATAGCCTCAAGTGCAAATAAGGCTAAGCATCTTTTTATATTTATTTGTGTGTGTGTGTGTGTGTGTGTGTGTGTGTGTGTGTGTGTGTG